>JABUQX010115260.1:20000-25000 GCA_015478945.1 Trachelipus rathkii | reverse complement strand
TCCTTCCCCCCCCCTTACCTCCTAATATCCTTGCCAATAAAATCACGTTTGTTCGTACGTCGGTACAAATTAAAATATTGATTTTTCCAAAAATTGTCTTAACACACACATAGTTTAAATAAATCTCACGGATGGATTTTTCAACCTCAAACCTTACCCATGTCATCATCCATGAAAGATGAAAAACTAGCACCGGATTCATCAAATTATAAATAGCAGTCTTTTTCCAGAGTCGGTATGGTAAACATAGGCAGCTGAAGAGGCTTCAACGAAGCGAAAGGTCTTCTGCCGTTTTTATTTTAATTCTTCATACCTATAACTCATGGAAAACAGAATAATCTTAACTGTGTTTTAATTTTGAATTGTGTAAGTGTACTATAAAGTAATAAATCCATTTTTAAAAAACTGTTTTGCTTCTTGCCAAAGGGTTGGAAAATATTAATACATAAAAACTACGTTAAAAAGTACATAGATGTATATAGGTAATATGTATATATAATATATATATATATGTAATAATAATAAAATATATATATATAAAAAAAATATATATAATAAAATATATATATATAATATATATATATATATATATATATATATATATATATATATATATATATATAATAATAATTATAATAATATATAATAATAATAATAATATAAAAAATAAAAATATACATATAATATAATAATAAAAATAATAATAATATACATATAATATGTAAAAATGAAAATATATGTATGTATATATAATATGTAATAATAAAATTTTAATCTAAAAAAATATCACAGCTATAGTAATTTAAATTTATTTATGTAATATATATATATATATACTGCTGCTGTATGTATATATATATATATATATATATGCTATATATACTTTAAATATAGGCCTATTTATATTTTAATATATATATATATATATATATATATATATATATATATATATATATATATATATATATATATGTATATATATATATATATATATATATATATATATATATATTCCTTTTCACCTTGGGACCCCAGGTTAGTTGTGGGGTGCCCAACATACACCGGAAAGAGAATAGTTAAGTAGAAGAACATGACGTAAGTTGAAAGGAAAGTTCCCAATATCCTCCCCTCATACCCTTAAGTGCGAGCCCCTCGCAGACAAAAATCTATCCTAGGACTTCACATCACTGAACAAACCCCTACTGTGGTATCTCGTAATGTTAGGGTTCATCCCCCAGGCCACACCCACAACTTTGCCCCCACCATTTACTCCATTATTCAAGGTTAACCAAATTAACATCCCTTTCCTTCAGATACTCCTTCACTAACTCGATCCACTTTTTCTTAGATCTCGCACCTGGTCGATTCCCAACACCTCTATACATTCACTTAATCAACCAACTATCATTTATCCTTTCTATATTACCAAACCATCTTAATATACTCTCATTTATTCTCTCATTCACGCCTTTCTTCACACCACACAGCTCCCTAACACGATCTTTCCTCATTTTATTAATTATTCTCATATTTAACATGCCCTTAAGATTATCCATCTGAACAGGCCGCATCTTAGATCTATACCTCTTATTCCACACTTTGGCTTCGGTACCATACATTAACACCGGTAACAACATACCCTCAAGCAAAACTCTAGCGTACTCAAGGCTTAGTCCCCTTGCAATTCACCAAGCTTTTAATTGCATCAGCCAGTTTCCTATCAGTTACCAGGCTTAGTCCCCTTGCAATTCACCAAACTTTTAATTGCATCAGCCAGTTTCCTATCAGTTACAACTTTCGTTCTACGCTCTGCATCATCCTTTTCATTTTCATCTAACATATATAATAAATATTTAAACTCGGATACTTGTTCTAGTTGCTCATCATCCAACATGATTTCACACTGCGGACTCTCCTCACCCACCACCACCATCACCTAACTCTTATCTACATTTACTTTTAAACGCCTGATTTTACTCACATTGCCCAACCCCTCTACCAATCCTCTCAAACTTTCTTCAGATTCGCTATTCAAAACCAAACCATCAGCGTTCAATAAGCAGAGTATATTTAAACTCGAACACTTGTTCCAGCTGCTCACCATCTAACTTCTAACATAACTTTACACCTAGAACTGTAGTCACTCAAAACCATAACCTTACTCTTATCTACGTTTACTTTCAAACCCCTCCTTTTTACACACCCTGCCAAATCTCTCTACCAATCCTCTCAAACTCTCTTCAGATTTGATAAACAAACCAAATCATCTGCATATAATGGGTAGGGCACACTCCACTCATCTCCATCATTCTAACACCTTCCCCTGCCACCCCTACCTTTAATTCTTTCATCACTCCATTCATATACAAATTAAATGATCAAAAAGACGTAACACATCCCTGCGTCACGCCACTAATATTAAACCATTCTCTCTCCACAACATTTATTCTTACACACGCCTCTCTCTCTCTCTCTCTCTCTCTCTCTCTCTCTCTCTCTCTCTCTCTCTCTCTCTCTCTCTCTCTCTCTCTCTCTCTCTCTCTCTCTATATATATATATACAACTATATATATATATATATATATATATATATATATATATATATATATATATATATATATATATATATATATATATATATATATATATATATATATATATATATATATATATATATATATATATATATATATATATATATATATATATATATATATTTATATATATATATATATATATATAATAATATAATAATAATATATAATCTATATTTTTATATATATATATAAATAATAATATATATATATATATATATATATATATATATATATATATATATATATATATATATATATATATATATATATATATATATATATATATATATATATATATATAAATATATGTATATATATCTATATATATATATATAATATATATATATATATATATATATATATATATATATATATATATATATATAATATCTCTCTCTCTCTCTCTCTCTCTCTCTCTCTCTCTCTCTCTCTCTCTCTCTCTCTCTCTCTCTCTCTCTCTCTCTCTCTCTCTCTCTCTCTCTCTCTCTCTCTCTCTCTCTCTCTCTCTCTCTCTCTCTCTCTCTCTCTCTCTCTCTCTCTCTCTCTCTCTCTCTCTCTCTCTCTCTCTCTCTCTCTCATGAAGTCGGTTGTTAGGTAACTTATCTTTAGTCTTGCTAGTAGTTGCTAGTAAGGAACTCTGGACTGGTGATCATCTTTCTCTTCTCTCAGACCCTTGTTCTCTCCCCTCTCCTGCTCTTCCTCATTTCGATCTTTTGCTGTGGAGGTAAACGTATCGAAGGCTTTCCATAGAGTTTGGTACAAAGTTCTCCTTTCTAAATTTCCCTCTTTCGGTATCTACCGTTCTCTTTATAACCTTCTCTTGATTTCCGCTCCAGTCGTTCTGTGGCTCCTGCTGTTGGTAGCCACCATTTATTCTTTAATATTATCAATAGTGGTGTTTCTCAGAATTCTGTTCTATTACAAACTCTTTCTGTTTAGAATTAATGATCTATCTGTAACTCTGTCTCTTATCCACACTTAGACCAATAACTGCACTCATTACTTGTTCAGTTTGAAAGCAAATAAGTGATACTAGAATGGGGGCCCTTGGAATTAATAACCTTGATCTTTCTAGCAACTCTAGTTGGGTTAAAAAAATTGGTTGTTTTCAATCCCTCAATGACTCTGTTTCTACATCTATTTACTTGGCATAATCTTCCACACAACTATAAAATCTTCTTTTGAAAATACCCACGGCCCCGCTATTAAAGCAATCTTGTTAAATCATAATTTCAAATTATGAAAATATATAAATGATAAATGTGTGTACGGTTAATTTCCCATATATTTAAAAGTTTTAGGGAAGATAAACTGTTTGAAGTATTCCTCCCTTTCAAATATACCTTTGGAACTAATCCCAAAAAACGTTTTTTTACTTTAACATCTTAAATAGCAATTTTCTAACTCGGAGAAAAAATGATTAAAAGTTATTAGTTTTCAATTATTGTTATCGTATTTTGATGGTATTAATTTTTGAAAGTGAGTTACTGTTTTCCTCCCATTTATTTATTATATAAATTTACAATTATGATGTATTTGTTATATACTTCATTTGAAGCACTTTTTATTCCTTTTCATTACGAAAAGTAAACATAAAAACAAAACAAAAAAAAAAGTTTTTTAGTTGGTTTAAACAAAAAAAAAAATGCTTGTTTAAACCAAGCAATCCTGTTTAAGTAAAAATATATATATCTCCTCACAGAAATCAATCACCTTAGCATTTTCATTTTCTCCCTCAATCCCCAAAACACCAGTTATTCACCCCATTTCGATCAACAATTCAACCATTTAAGTCACCCAACACGATTATTCAAAAGCTCTCACTCGTCCAGTCCAAAATGTCATTCAGATCGTTCCCGAAAATCTCACTCTCCTCAACATCCTCCTCATACGGATCATATGCTACAACCACACATTCCTTAACCTTCACAAATTTAAATTTTACCATTAATTAGTATTTAGTGCTCACACAAACAAAATCCACCATAGTTCTGTGCTACATATCACTCTTCAGAATCGCAACTCCTCCTCTCGCCCTCTCCACTCCACCACAAACACATTTCACCCCATACCACTCGTCTTCACCCCTTCCTGTCATCTTTGTTTCAGTCAGAGCAAGCAGATTAAATTTACACTTTCTAAATACACCCATCACCTCCCCTCCCCCTCCCTCTTTTCCTCACTATATATTCATCTTAACATTTCATGTTCCCAGACGTTTCATATAGCTTCGACGATAGATTGAAAGTCGTTTACTTCGATCACGACCATGTCCGAGCATGTACGAACATTCCTAGGGAATAAGTAAGTCATAGCGGGACCCCATCCCAGCTATCAATGTCCCTTTAGTCGTCTCTTACGACACGCAGAACGTACATTGTGGAAATTCTTTCTCCCCCGCAC
>JABUQX010115260.1:10000-17500 GCA_015478945.1 Trachelipus rathkii | reverse complement strand
CTCTCTACCAATCCTTTCAAACTCTCTTCAGATTTGCCTCACAAAACCAAATTTTCCGCATATAATAGGTAGGGCACTCTCCACTCTCTTCCATTCTCCATCATTCTAACATCTTCCTCTGCCACCCCCACCTCTAATTCTTTCATAACCCCATCCATATACAAATGAATAACCAATGAGACAACACATCCCAGCCTCACTCCGCCATTAATTTTAAACCAATCACTTTCAACTCCATTTTTTTCTTATACATACTTTTGATTCCATTCAGAAGTCTACCAACAATACCATCCATAATACTATCATACGCCTGTATTAAATCCATAAAACCTAAATACAATTTATTTCTCTTTTCTCTCATTTTCTCAATCATTTGTTTCAATTGATCCACACACCCTCTACCACTTCTAAACCCACATTGTTCTTCACCAATCAGCCCCTCAGTCACTTGGTGACCAAAATACCAGCATATATCTTCCCTACAACACTCAATAAACTAATTCCCCTGTAATTCCTACAATTACCCTTATCCCCCTTACCCTTATATAAGCGTACTATGATTGCTCTCCTCCAGTCCTTTGGAACGCTTTGTTACACAACATCCAAAACCACTCAATCACCATTTCACCTCCGTTCTTGATCATTTCACCATAAACTTCATCTATACCTGCAGATTTACCATTATTCTTCAACTTTCTGATTCTACCCATTACCTCCTTAATAATGACCTCATTCCCAAAATACCCATTCCTTTTTGCTCCATCAAACCCACACACATTCACTATCACCTCTTCATTACTGCCAATGTTATGCAGATTTTCGAAGTGTTCCCTCCACACTCTCCCCACATACATTTCATCATTTACGAAAGCACCATCCTTATTCATTATTCTAAGCAGGTTCCCCCAATTTTCATTCTTAACCTTTTGCGCTTCCTTCCAAAAGAGCTTCCTATTCCCTTGTAAGTCTCCATTTATCCTCCTTACAAACTGTTCATTTACCTCTTTTTTTTCCTCCTCCTGCGTATGCATTTTGTAGCATTCCTTTTTTTCTCCTTATATAATTCCAAACATCTTTCTTTTGAGACCTCATCATTAGCTTTTAGTACATTTAACCACGCTTCCTTTTTTTTACTTTTAACCGCTTGCATCACCTCTTCATTCCACCACTCACTGATAACTTTCTTACTTCCTACTTTAGCACACCCAAATACTTCTTTTGCACTACCAACAACCGCTTCCTTCATTTGCTTCCATCCAGATTTATCCAGTTTCTAAATGGTCACATTCAACTGATTTATTTGCAAGCGCTCTTAAATATTTATCCTTATTACCTTAATTCTCACTCTTAATTCTACACACTTCCTTCCCTTCCTAATCAACTCCTCTCTATTGAAGCTCCCACTACCTTAATATTTCATAAAACAACATAATGATCCGATAATCCCATTCTTAATCCCCTCACTGATTAAACATCCATCACATGCTTCAACATCTTCACCAACACAAAACAATCATACTTTTCACTTCGATACTATCTCTTAGGAATATTCTTGTGTAAAGAAAGCATTACTTACACAGATTCCTCTCTCCTTACAGAAATTAATCACCTTCCTAAAATTGTCATTTTCTCCCGACACCCCCCTAAGCCACCTGTTATACCATCCCTTTTTTGATCACCTATCCAACCGTTTAGGCCATCCAATACAATCAATCTGAAGCTCCTATTCACCCTATCCAAAACATCATTCAGATTATCCCAGAAAATCGCACTCCTCAACATTACCCTCAGATGGACCATATGTCACAACCACACATACCTTGATCTTTTCAAACTTAAATTTAACCATTAGAATTCTAGTGCTCACACAAACAAAATCTACCATAGCTCTGTACCACAGGTCACTCATCAGAATTGCAACTCCTCTCCCCTTCTCATTCCTTTTCACACCAGCACATACACATTTCCCACCACACCACTCATTTTCACCGTTCCCTTTCATCTTTGTTTCAGTCACAGCGAGCAAATCAAATTTACCCTTTCTAAATACATCCATCACCTCTCTCCTCTTCTCCTCATCATTTATTCTTCTGACGTTCCATGTACCCATACGATATATATATATATATATATATATATATATATATATATATATATATATATATATATATATATATATATATATATATATATATATATATATATATATTTTAGAATTGTTTTTATATATATATATATATATATATATATATATATATATATATATATTAAATGCGATGTACCAAAGCAGGGCTTGCTATCAAGCCTAGATAATCTGCGGACTCAAACATTTGGTTAGGAAATAATATAATTCAATTTCCCCTGACAAGAACCTACTGCGGTAGGTAATGTAACCTCCCAACGAATGGGATAGACTGATAGAGGTTCGGTGACTACAAATTATATATATATATATATATATATATATATATATATATATATATATATATATATATATATATATATATATATATATATATATATATATATATATATATATATATATATATATATATATATATATATATATATATATATATATATATGAGATAATATACATTGTAGGTTGTATATTTTTTCTTTTTTAGGCAATGAGCGAGCCATTGTTTTATGTAACGTCCTTATTAACAATTGTCGTGTTAATGTTGCCCGTGATGGCTTGGAGGTTCTATTGGGTTGATATTCACCAACATTGTCGGACAAAGTACGATACAAACAAGAATTGAATTGAAGTTGGCAAGTAGAAGAGCAGACAGACGAATTCTTCGAACACCTTCCGCAAGAAGGTAAAAAAAAAATTTTTGTTAAGCTCTACTCAGGAATATTGCATGTTGTTGTTGTACGTTCAATTTTTTTTCTTATGGAAGATTATGAAATTTTTTATAAAGTTTGCCATTTTAAAGTTTTATATATATATATATATATATATATATATATATATATATATATATATATATATATATATATATATATATATATATTTATACTTATATATATATATATATATATATATATATATATATAAAAATAGAGAGATATATATATATATTTTTATTTATATATATATATATATATATATATATATATATATATATATATATATTCCACTCGTTTTAAAATTAATATGTATTTTGTTGCCTAGATCTCGTCGATCTCTTCGTTCGGGATACGCATTCGCTCACCAGGAAGGTTTTGGCCGTCTTATCACTAGTGGGAAAATCATGCAACCTCGGAATCCCAAATCAACCTTTTTCCCTACTCAGAGATTTACGAATGGTGGTAAGGGTGATGATTCCCGCGCAGGTTTGTCGGGACAACATCCCCTTGCACCAGCTGCTGTCGAAGTGTGATGCTTACTGCGGCAAAATCAGAAACATAAAAAAGCTTTACATAAATTTATATGTAAGGAAACGTTGTGATACTAGTTTTTATATTTATTAGTTGAGTAATTACATGTCCAATAGATAGTGCAACATTTTGTAAACTGACCTACACTACGTTAGCATTTATCGGGCAAGGAAAGCAAATAGTTCTAGTTCAAACTTTTGAAATACATGACTCGGCACATAAAGTTTAAATGAGAAGCTTTGTGGTCTAAATGTGGATGAATAGTGAGTGTACGAAGTACTGACCGATTCACACTTTAGTTATAGACATTATTATTATTATTATTATTATTATTATTATTATTAGTGAATTCTGCAGAGTTTAATAAAAAAGGAATATCGTTAATATTTTCTTACTGTGCATATATTTTTATATATGAGACCTACGTCGATGAAAGTTTGCCAAAAAATAAAAATATTAATTAAAAATATATACTTAATTAATAAAAATATATGTGACATACTTTTTTTTTTCTTTTTGTGTTGTGACTTGGATGTTAGGTATTGGTGTTGCACTGTAATGTTTTGTAATATAAGATTTTATTATTATTATTATTATTATTATTATTATTATATATATATATATATATATATATATATATATATATATATATATATATATATATATATATATATATATATATATATATATATATATATATATATATATATATATATATATATATATATCTATATAAAGGTTGTGGATATATCTAAAATTATAATTCCTTGTTTCTTTGTTACGATCCTATGCAAAGTTTAGAAATTCAGTTTGTACATGTGTATTATTATTATTATTTGATTTCATCATAATCATCATCATAAGCTTCATTTTCTTCATTATGATCACTAGTTTTAGTTTTCTTAATATTTTGTATGAATTTACATTCTTCTCCTACCTCCTATTAACGTAAAGGTCTAAGTTGTGGGTAATATGAGGTGCCTTTTCAACTAAGCAGAACGAGTGCATTTATTATTAAGAAGAAGTAAAATGAATGTTACGAATTTAAATTCTGATCTAAAGTTTATATTTTTGTTTTCATTAATTAAATTTTGATACATAAAATTTGTCAATTTGCTTTATATATATATATATATATATATATATATATATATATATATAAAATTTGTATATTTTTTTTATATATATATATATATATATATATATATATATATATATATATATATATATATATATATATATACTTCTTTATATAACTGCTATATATATATATACTTTTTTGTATTATATTTTTTAAATATTTATCGCATATAAGAGAGTTGATTTAGAAATATAATGATAAAAATTGTTATTTTTATTTTATTTTTTGGCAATATAAATATTTAACCTAATTTGGATCCTATGCTTCAGATATAATATAAATGCTTAGTTGAGTTGCTGAATGGAAAGTGCCTTTTCAAATGTTATATATATATATATATATATATATATATATATATATATAATATATATTTATATATATATATATATATATATATATATATATATATATATATATATATATATATATATATATATATATATATATATATATATATATATATATATATATATATATATATATATATATAATATAATATATATAATATATATATATATATATATATATATATATATATATATATATATATATATATATATATATATATATATATATTGAGAATTCTAGTTTTAGTAATAATTGGAATTAATGTATTAGAAAACCTTCATAGGTTTATAACTTAATTTTCTAAATTAACAAAAATAAAATTTTAGTTATTTTTATTTCATTTGAAAGTAATATTTTTACTAATATATACAACTACCTACTTAATAGTAATGATAATAATAGTAATGATTTTGATAACGTAGAAAAATTACTATTATTATTTTTATTATTATTATTCATTCTACGCACTGATGACTGAGAAAAATGATTTATTGGTTCCTGACTGCCATGACACGATAAGTTGTTCAACAAAATTTACTGTCATTTATTTATGATTATCATCAAGTAACATTAGAAGTCGTAATGATACATTTTTTTTATGGTTTTTGACTTTGTGTTTTAAGTGGATCAACCTAAGGGCAGTTTGGAACAATATGCAGTAATATAATTTAAAATATGCAGTAACATAACTTAAATTTAAAAGACGTTTCTTTTTAAATTAGGAAAATTAAATTGTGATATGTTGTAATATAAATATATTTATACATAAGAAAAATGTATAATTGCTTTAAGAAGTTTGAAAATTATTCTGAGCATATTACATAGTTTATTTTTAGCTAAGGGTTTCAAAACCTGTAAAACCATGACTGTTCTACCTATTATGGATAATATAGTCGAATATCTTTAAAATGTTGACTAGATATATTATACGCCAATTTCCAGGGTAGGTAATTTGATAGTGTGAATTGTAGCAAAAACATTAGCCAACATCCCATCAGCTGCAACTTTGAATGATAATTCGTTTTTTTTTTTTTCTCATCGCTATAATGTGAAGTTTTATGGTCTAGGATAGAACGCAGTCTCGACACAATCAAATTTTTTTTTTTATTGTACATTACAGTAGGTTACAGAAAGAGAGAGAGTCCATCAAAATTAGCAGCAATTACTCCATCCATTGTACAGTTCATTTTACCATTCTCGTCCATGTATGAAGGGATTAAAAACATCTAATTTCAGTTATAGTGGTCAGTCTTTCAAATTTGGCAATATGTACATATATTACTGCATTTAAAACTTTCACTTTCCTCCACACTATACTCGCCCAGATGCATTTAAATCATCAATTCCCCCCCCCCCTCACTTCCAAGCAGTGGAAGATATATGTATATTGTTACCATATTCTTTTAAACTTTGTAAATAAAAAGTTTTTTTTAGAAAGCTTTCGTAAGTTATTTTAACTTAGTTGGAACTTGGTTGTGCCGCTTTTTTCATAATTTTAATAATTTCTTGGTATTGTTAAGCATAATCGAAAAAGTTTATTTCAAAAAATTATATCAACATGGAGTGCAGTTTGCAGGTTAAAGAAATGGCATGTTTTCCATTTATTTTTTTATTACATGCTTATATATATATATATATATAGTATATATATATATATATATATTTTATGATATAATATATATAGATATATATATATTAATATATATATATATATATTATATATATATATATATATATATATATATATATATATATATATATATATATATATATATATAATATATATATAATATATATTATATATATTATATATATATATATATATATATATATATATATATATATATATATATATATATATATATATATATTTTAAATAAAAATCCAACTATGAAGTATTTCATTATCTTTAAAATATATATTTTTGATGAAATAAAAACTAGACCGAACTTTAAAATGTAGAATGATTTACATAAATACATGAGGAATATAAGCTCTTTGCCTTGTTAAAAATGAAATTAAATTAGTTTCAACTGACTCACAGCAGCGGAGCATCTGTTTTTTCATTGCAGACTTAAAATCTTGTTTTGAGCCTCGATCTGCTCCTCGAGTTGACATTCGTTGCTGCCTGAAAATAATTCTAAATCAGAACCATTGAAAATTGGATGACAAAGGTTTTTATTTTAAATATATTCGTACAATTTGATAGGTGGTTGACGATTTTTTTTTTTTATTGTTTAAATAAAAAAAAATGAGTAATGTTCTGCTTATAAGCAAATGGTTCGTAGAAAGTTCTAAGTCGCCGAAAATAACGTAAGTTCGTAGAGAAAGTTATAAGTCACCGAAAATAACGTAAATGTTTCTACTGACGATAATATTTTTGAACAAATTAAAAGTTTGAATGGTAATAGTTTGGACTAAAGCCGTTTTCGTTTTTCATTTGTGCTTATGAAAAGTATGAAATGCTCGAGTTTGCGTTCGTTTTTGTCAAACTCTACACAAAATCGCGAAAAATGCTTACCAAACGTAAGGAATTTCCTTAATTCTGTAAGGTTGCTATTTCCCGTGCTTGCCGAATTTAAACACGTTCTTACGAAAAAATATAAACAAACAAGATGGCGGCG
>JABUQX010115259.1:12500-32351 GCA_015478945.1 Trachelipus rathkii | reverse complement strand
TGCAAGGAGTATATGCAGAGGAGGAGGAGGAGGAGGAGAGGAGGAGGAGGAGAGGAGGAGAGAGGAGAAAGAGAGAGACATGAGAGGAGAGACAGGAGGCAGAGAGACTAGCACGCCCCAAGAATTTATCTCTAGCAAGGAGCCTGACTTGGAGATGAGAGCATGAGTGACATGAAGTATATATATAGAGGAGGAGATATATGGCGGAGGCACTAGTTGGCTTAGGTGCATACTTGTTCTCTCTGGTCTATTTGTTTGTGACGCTTTCCGTTCCCTGCCTGAAGGGCTTCATCAGTTGCCTGTTTAATGGGAGGAATTGAAAACATCTGGAGAAAATCTCTTAAACTGAAACATAGGGAATTATTATTACAAACACGAAACTGAAAATGAATTGCATCTTTTTCTTGCCAAATTATTTGTTCAAATGAACAATAATTGCCTATTATGAAGCCTGACCATTACTGAGCAAACACCTAGTTCCAAACCACAAATATTCGAACTGGCGAGGGTTGAGCAAACGAAGGATATAAAGCGAAGAATCGTTGACAACTGTCAAAATCCCTGCCGATGACTGAAGATGATTTCAACAGGCGACGCCAACCTCAACGCGCGCACCATTTACTGTCCGTTCAAACTTTATAATCACGGAATTGCTGCAGCGTAGCCCACCCGCAATATGACCGATCTTCGAAAGTTCAAAGGCGAGAACATTTGTTCGAAACACTGAAATGGCTGAAAGAAGATGACGGACAGATTTTGACCTGCCAGCGATATTTTACTGAGATTGAAAATCTCCCGCGAACATGGAATTTTTCCTTGACCGATCCGCAGAGTTTATTAGCGATATAGAACTGAAACCCGACCGCACGAAAGTCGGAAGATTTTAATTTATTTTCATTATGACCACCCGGTTATGCCGACCTTAACGGCATCTGCATTTAATGTAGAAAGTTCAAGGTCTTGTCCTCCGAATTTTGCTTATCCGTTGAACTCTCACTCCAGCAACTGCGGCCAGCCAAAACCGGAAACCTTTTTTTTTCTCCTGAATAAATAGAGGGTCGCACCCAGGTTCAAACAAAATTGCTATATGGAAAATTCAAGAATAATGAAATCAAATGATTTATATATAAAAAAACGAGTATTAAATGAGAAGGATCTGAGAATTGAGCAAAACTGTGTGCCTGACCTTGAGAATGGTAACTTATATCGAAACACAAGATTCGAGAATGAGCAACCAAAATTAATTTAGGTCAAAAAATTTATAATAAAATGACAATATCCCGAGAATGAAACAAACCAAACTGACTTTATAATAAAAAACTAGAATAAAATGGCAACTTAGAGATCTAGGGCCAAAATTAATGCACCCCATGGAAGGAAGTACAAATGATATGAAATAGTTGTACAGATCATTGTTTAATTGAATTATTTGATGATAAAAGAAATTATGCCTCACTGGGAAGCGTTCTTAAACTCCAAAATCTCCATTTATGCTAAGATTCTACTGAACAATGCAAATTTTATTGGTAAAACACAGAGAAAGGAATTAAGGTACTCTAAAGCATATTAAAATAAGTACCAATATAAAATCTAATTATCCGGATATTGTATATTAATAAAATATGATGTTACAACGTAAAACAAAGAACAAAATCTTCAGTCCTTGCAAACTGATTCGAATATTTTACATAAATTCTATGCCATTTACCCCATAATGTTCGATCCAAAATTGGTTTTAATAGTAGTCTCACATGCTATAAACAAAGAATTCTCAAATAAAAAAAAGATACTATTCATGAAATGATCAATAAAATTGAAGAAAAAATATGTAAATTTACAAGAGAAGGGTCAGGATGGATTACTACTAACCCTTTGATTTTGAAATTAAAGTTAAAGAAGTAAAATATGAACCATGAAGAGTTTTCATGGTATTGAAACCCATCGCCGAGAAACCACCGACGACAATATTCAAACAAAACGATAACGAAATGCTCAAATGGGTATAGCAAAGATCTGATTGTTTGAATGGCTAAACCAAATATCACCGTTTGAACGTGGTAGGCGATCAAAAATTATGACTGGAGCGAACAGAAATCCCCAGCTCACCGTGCTCGAGACTAATAAAATTGAGAACTACTCGCTACAGCTTCCTCAAGTACCTCTTGCCTCAATCAGAGGCGAAACATATCCTCATTGTACCATTATCCTCACTACACCACACAACACACTTCAGCTTTACTTTTGTTCCGTTCATGCATACGAATTTGTTAAACGATTGAATCGGTCTGCAGATGTTGCGAGAAAACTTATCCATGTCGATTCTGTTTTATTAGTTGGCGAAAAAGAAATTAGATAGAATAATCTGTCACGGTGGAATGTAGTATTCCAAACCGGCAAGAAATGGAACGTATCAGTTCGAATTAAACCTGTAATATAAAACACCCATTATCCACTTGCGCAGGCGAGATTTACACCCAACAAAGGATGGCAACGAGCCAAACTATCCTAAAAAGAATCTTTATACTGATAATCAGCAGCATCAACCAGCCATGTTTATGTTGAGCGCTGGCAATGGGATGGAATGAATTGTTCAAAACCCGAATGGTAGCACCAAAGCGCCTAAACGGTTTTCGGTAATATTTAATGAACTGCGAATGAATGGTTGAGAATGAAACAAATCAATGACCTAACTCCAGAAGAAAGTACCAACGCGGAAATGCAAACTCGCATAAAGTAAAGAGAAGGCGGCGATGCCAACGAGTCCTCCCAGCGGCGAGAACACCCATTAATGAGGAACAGAGCAATCCTGCCCATAACGCCAGTACTGGTGAAACCCGTTCCGACCCGAATAGTTAATGTAATTAACTTGCCTCGCGCTATGATGCTCATTTGGTCGTTGGGTGAATTTCAGATTTACCGACGCAAGAATCGCCATCCGTCCGACGGAAACTGATATGTTCATCGTCGGTGCCGATAGGCGAACAACTCTCAACAGCATGGAGTTGATTTCGATAAGCCGATTAAACATTTGTCCCAGTTAAACTGGTATCAATTGAAATAAAAAATTTGAAAGAAACCCGCGCACAAACACTGGCGAAAGCCCCATGTTACCAAAACGCAAACAATTAGTAATCCAGCGCCTTGATTTTAGATGATGAGGGACAGTATCAATTGCTGAAACGTGGCACTTAAGATAAATTTATAATATTTGAACACGAAGGATACCAAACGAGCACCAAGAACATGTACGAATTTATTCGGGATGAAATTGAATGAAATATTTTAAAATATTTACTGAGCCATACGGAAAATTCTGATATTCTAAGTGAAGTGGATAGTTTTGAAAATCTTGTTCAACTTCATTAGATACTTATGGAAATTGATCCATACCTAAAAGAGCGGAGATCTCCAGGGTGGCTCCAGATGTCTATTAAAAGAAACGGAGCGCAATGATTTGCTGGTGATCCGGATGGTAAATGAAGAGATGAAAGGATTGAGAGGAATCAGTAATTGGCGAACACGATATGCAGAAGGAATAAACCCATATTCCAAGAGTTCATGATGCAGCAGGATCACCTAGCTGAATAATTGTGCTGGGTCAAAGCACAACTTTGCATTTCAAATTCTGAAGCCTGAAAATTTTTAAACGTGGATGAAAATAGATGAATTAATTTTGAAGGTTCAGAAGACAGCAGAGAACGAAATGGATGAGAAAGATTGAAGAAAACCATTAGAATATTTACTCCTTTTAGTAAATACATGAAAAGAGGAAATAAAATGGAAATGGAATGGAAGAAAGGGATAATAGAAATGGATGAAACAAAGGAATGGAGGAAGAATGGAATGGAAGAAATGGAAATGGAAGGAGGCGAGCAGTCGTACTTAGGGTGAAACCGAATTTGAATTTGCTATTATCTTTTGTAATTTGACGCTTGGTTATGAAAAACGAAACTAAGATTTTGATAAACCGGCCCATGAACGCCCACATGGAAAGCCGAACCTTTAAAACAGCCAACCCCGCCTGAATCATAAAACAACAGAATAGCGCCGTTGTTACGGAATGAGATCGAAGGGCTGTTGAGCGAGAAACGAATGATGGAGCAGGCGAAGAGGAACCGTTCGAGATCTGATTATCCAGTGGTATAATGAGCCCAGCGTCGTGCGCCGTACTGGAAGGTGTCTTAGTTATTTGCGCCAGCCGTGGCAAACCGGACAACAGAATCCTGGTGGTAGAATCTCATTACGTCTCAATGCCTGTCCGTCGAACGAAAAGCCATGGAGCGCCATCAACCCAAACCGATTCACATCGACGACCACAAAATGGCTGACATGGAAGAAACCTATATAGGGAAACCTAAATTTGCACTGAAGTAAAAACATGATTTAGGGAACTGGCATGTTCAACAAAGTAGTCTGACGAGAAATGATGGAGTGGCAAAACTCCATGAGAGCGAGAAAAACAATGAGGAACACATTAGTTTTATAATTGAGGAATGGAAGATATGGAGTTAACATTTCAGGTGGAATGGCATGAAGGAAGAAACAAAATGACAAAAAAGACAATGAAGGTTTAAGAAGTTTGACGAAAAAATAACATAAATTAAAATATTGATGAAAGAGCAGCGAAACAAAATGAAGAATATTTATGAAATTGAGGTGCACCACGCTAATCAGCATTCTTGCTATGGGCGGAAACCTCACTTAAGAACAGTATCATATATTCCCATGAGGGAGAATCCCTGCATCATGAATTGAAAAATATTTTCCACAGGCATAACTTTTAATTATAACGTTGAAAAAAACAAAATGAAAAAAATGAGGAGAATAGTTTGCTTCTCAGTGTTTTTTATAATTAAATTTTGTTTTCTAATTTATGATGGAGAGAGAGGAGGAGAAGAAAGATATATATATATATATATATATATATATATATATATATATATATATATTTATATATATATATATATATATATATAGAGATATATATATATATATATATATATATATAGTGGCATAAGATGGAAGCTGAAAGAGGAAGGATGGCGGGTGCCCAGACACCGCCAACATAAAATATATTTAAAAAAAGAAAAAAAATATGAAGAGTTTTAAAAAAATATTTTAAATATGTTTGAATATATTTATATTAATAATAAAAATATGTCCCATTGGTGGATAATATAAAAGACCAAGAGACATGGAGCATTATTCTCTTAATGGGAATTTACCATAGGAGTTCTGATGTGGAATGGACTTTATTTACTTAAGAATGCAGCACGGACAGGTATGGATGGCTGAATATCGAGCTTTTAAGTCTTTATAACTAGCCAGAAGAGTAAATTAATAAACGACCACAAAAGATATAATGTAAAGCGAAAGCCTTGGAATTGCCTATTGTTGCCAGACATTTTATCGGTTTAAGGAAAATCACCAAAAGCATAAAAAAATCAAAATATAAGGCAGGAATATGGTAAGATTCCTTCCGGAAAATTTGTAACTGAAGGATGCTAACAATTAAGAAGAAAAATTTATTTGTATTTGATGATATAATGAATGATTCAAATCGAAGTAAAGCTGAAGATTATTATACGAGAGGAAGACGGCTTATTAACATGCTTCATTTCTGCCATTAGCCAAACCTGTTTAAAATCCTTTCCGCCGTTCAGAACATGAACCAGAATGTTGGTGTCGTCATTGTTCACACCCATAAAGATTTAGTTGGCTTTTATCTGATTTCGCAAAGATGACGGGTAAATTTCTGCACCGGCTTGCAAACGTCAAGCGAACCGTCTGGTTTCAGCCGCAACAAAAAACGCCCAGGAGAGAAGGATACTGGCTTAATTTGAAGCCCGTACCGGTGTCTTTTTCCTTAACAATGGGTACGCTTTACACAACTGGAAAGTTCATAGTAAATTTCGAGATCTGACCAATAACAAACCAACCCTGAAACCCACGTATTAAATGAACCCAAACGGTCTGAAAAGACGAAACCCGTCTGGGATTGCCGCCAAACTGCTTAAAGAAACTCACCAGAAACGGCTCAATTCACCAAAAGTTCCACCTTGAAACATTGAAACCATCTGCTCGAGAAATTACAGGAAAAACGGCCCATCCCGAAACAAAAGCGTATTAAAAAGATTAAAAGAAGCTGAATAACGGCAATAGTTTAGATGGCGCCTGAAAGCACTACGATATAAACATGAAACATAAAAAAATGCCTAAGAGGAGAAATGCGGTGCAGATGATTGGATAAAACAAGCGAGTGAAATGTTGAACTCTAATGAACCAGGAGGCAAGCGAGAAAACACGAGATTAGTTTCTGGTGGAGCGGCGTAACGAAACCAAGATTCGGAAATATTCTAATATCAAAAATGTTGAGCCGCACCAATTCCTGAAATGAGAACCACGAACCCGCAAACGGATACCAGAACTTAACATTTAGTTCAAGCGCGGTTATCTTCCTTCAAGATATCGGCGATCCGGTTCAGACCATCAAACGTTTTACACTGCACAAAACCATTTACCAAACCTTTTCAACACAACATGGATGGTTCCCCAGTGCCGATGATCAATGGCAAGCTGATTTTAGAGATATGCAAAAAAACGGTACAAACCCTGCAGCCTACCATAACTCATGTATTAAATTTGCCATGGATGGAGTTCATAAAATACGCTTGGGATACCTTTATGAAAAGAAAACCAGAAACATTATTATTCAAGGAGGCATTTCTAAAATGAGGAGCTAAGGATGAAATTCCCAGAAAATATGATAATGGGATATGACCCAGAACTGAAATAAACCAACCGGATGATGAGAGTTCTATACTAATTTATTCCGCTATGAAACGAAAAGCCTGGGCAGAAAGATTTAACAGAACTCTGGAAGTTCTTAAAATGGGAAATATTTTACAGAAGGAAAACAAAGAACAAATGATATTCTCCTAATTAGTAAAAAACTATAATGTCAAGCTCCATGGAAGGTTAAATGACCCCGAACAAGGATCTCTTTGAGAAGAATGGTGAAGTTAGAAGGAAAAATTATGCCTCCCACCAAGTTCAAACTTAGAAACCAAAAATTTTAAACCTTAAGAATATAGAACTATGAAAATATAAAGATTTAGAAAATGCTATTCTCCAAACCCACAGGAACAGAAACACATTTAATATATTCAGCATTGAAAACCCACAACCTTGGCAAAATATAATGAGTGATGAAATAGATGGAAGCTTATACCCAGCTATGAACATGAAAAGGAATGAAATGAGGTTGAAAACATAAAAAAGAAATAAAGAGAAAATATTAGTTAAATGGAAAGGGATACACATGGAACACCCGGATGGAATGGAAAGACTGAATTTAAAGAAACGTGGGGAATGAAACAAATATCAAAATTATCGTTCATGAAGATCAAACATCAACAAGCGAAGATTTAACATTCGAATATTGAACATCAAACCTGCCGCGCCCTGCTCTGGCATGACACTCACTTTCGCAGCCGTTTAACTGTTTACGCTCAACCGCCTGACGTTCGATGTTTAACTGTTTGATGCCTGATGCCCGGTCTGTTTGATGTTTTATGCTTAACCGTTTATGCTGAATGTTTTTCTGGCGAAAGGCGTTAATATTGTTAAAAAATCTGATTTTAAAAAAATGGCTGGCGAAACCCCAGGTTATTTTAAACGTCCGCCGCAACAAGATATCTATCAAGAAAATATTAAACTACTACAACCATTAATTGAATCGGAACCGATTAGGGATATAACTACACATCAAAAAGAAATACTTCAAACTCAACCAACACTACCAGCTCTTACTTCACGTCAAGTTCCTTTAGCTATTGAAGAAGTATCAGCATCACCTAGCTCTCCTAAATATAATTTTATAAAGTTAGGAAAAATAGCAAGAAAATATATGCAAGTAATTTATCATCCTAATAAATATGATAACGCATTCGGTATTAAAATGACTGAAGGAAGTGATGATTTTAAATTATGCAACGCAACAGTTAAAATTTGGATGGGTACGCAATTAATTATTAAACCAACCTGCAACATGTCTGTCCTCGTCCCTTGAAAACCGGTAAGCTTTCCGCACCGACTATAGCCAAATAGTAACAATGATTCGCCTTTTAGGATACGATGGAAGTATCCTCGCTAAACGAATAAGGCTATTATAGCAGATGTTTACAAAACCAAACATATGATGAAATATACCGTTTATGAATAAACTAATTACTTAGTAAAATGTCCACCCAGCAACAAGCCATTTGAAGGATAACTCCGAAAGGAACTAGAGGATTGCATCGCTTGAAATATCAGGTAATGGATTTAATTTTACTCCTTTCTTGTATCCTACTTCATTTAAGCCAAGAACATAGGATTATTATTTTTCTAGAAATTTGAATTCAAGTAGTACTAAATGTTTTCGAATGAGTTATAAGCTATTAATGATGAACTGTTAAGATTAGGTATATTTGATACAGCTATAATAGAATTCAAACAACTTTTTTTCTCTACCAAAACATACTGTGTTATCTAGTAATACATCTGATTTCAAATATAATTTTTATCCTTCTTTAAAATTAAATAAGGATAAAACACATGAAATAGCGTTATATATAAATATTTATGCAATTCAGTACCAACATTGATGAACCAAATAATGTCCAATTATAAATTTAAAATTTTTTGAAATATTATTTCCAACAGGAGCTTATGAAATCAAAGTGATTAATAATTACATTCAAGAACATCTTGTTAAAATAAGCATCCAGAAGCATTCAGTATTGAAGCAAACCACATAACTATGAAATGTATTATTCATGTTAGGAAGGCTAATTTTAATATATATTTCAATGAAAAGTCATTTAAAAATCTTTTAGGATTTAGTAGGGATGCTATTGAAAGCATTGGAAAACATGAAAGTGAAAACATTGTTAATATTTCACCAGTAAATTCTATTTTAGTTAATTGTGATATTATAGAAGGTTCTTATCTTAATGGACATCAAAAACCAATTTTGTATAGTTTCTTTCCCGATGTTCCTCCCGGTTATAAAATAAATGAGAGACCTAATACAGTAGTATATCTACCGATAACAATTCCAACTGTTAATTTAATTCATATTTGGCTTACTGATCAATATCATAAACCATTAAATCTTCGAGGAGAAGAAATAACTATTCGATTACAAATAAATGGAGTATAATTTAAATTGGAAGGAATCATCAGAAATAGATGACTCAATTAAAAGATTTGAATATCAAGAATATGAACCTTATACAGGAGTTGATTTAAATACACCTAGTGATATAAGAATATCAGTTCAAAATCAGGATGAATTTTTACTACCCTCTAGAAGTTATATTTATATTGAGGGATCTTTAAAAAAAGAAGATGGATCAACATTTGAAAAAGATCAACCTGGAACTGGAACTGGATCAGGAAAAGAAATTATATATAAATTGAATAATAATTAAACGCAATAATTTCCGTTTAAATTATCCACAACCGGAATAAAAGTATGGAAGAACATCCAAATCCTGGACAAAAGATCAACTATGAAAGGATCCTTTAACATATGCTCGCCAGCGAAGGTGTGAACGTGAAGAACCACCATGCGCATTGCCATGCAAACCATTGGTCATCCTGCTATATGGTATACAGCGTCCGTTCACCGTACCTTAGCGTAGCTTGTTCCATTGCTTCGACTTATGAAAGTGCCCAATGATGCAATTTGGCGGCGGCAACAAACACGCTTTCATTATTATTTACAGCTGCCGATTACGAAACACGCCGGCCGCAACCGCTTTATTAAAACCATGATGGAAAATAAAGTTCCGGATGGTAAAATTATTTTTATCGAGCGGAATAGTATGCAGAATCCCACATCGCAACACCGCCATTGACATTCATAAAACGGCGGCAAAGATATTCAAAATAAAGCTACTTAAATATTAATTTTTTGAATGATGGTAGGAATTTGCGGGAAGTAACTGGCGACAACAACAATCGATTGAGATTAATGTCACAGTTGAACCCAGAACTTCGATTCGCAATTTTCAAGAAAACAAACGCGGAAATCAAATTGCAGAACAGGTATTCTGAAGTCCGCAACATATCCTAACGTTCTCCGAGTCCCAGTTGTTTGCCGCCGATAACCTGTCGATCTCGGCTGACTTAATGAATCATTACAACCGTCATAAAATGCTCATCTCAACGTACTTAATAAATGGAAATGGTCATTAGTTTCGATGAAATATCAAATTTGTATCCATTATTATATTTTGACGTAAGTGGTACGTCCCGAAAAGAAAAAATTCAGTTGTTGTGATATTAAAATAAGAGTAACTTTTAAGAGTGTAAACATATCAAACCTACAAAGAAGGCTTATGTGATTAGTATTATCAGATCAGACTTGTGAAACTGTAATCTGACAGAAATAAACAATAACGTTTTTTTAATTTTTTTTTTTTTAAATAAATGAGTGGCATTGTATTCATTGTAGAAAAATAACAAATACTGAAAATGTTCAAAAGGTTATGACAAATAAAAGTAATTTTCCCGACTTACTCCCTTTTACAATCGTCTTACATCACAATTTCTGAGACGCCGTTTATAACATTAAAAAAAAAAAATAACATATAATTCTGATCCATCGCCCCAGACTGACGCCCCGGCGGTATTAATTAAATCTTTGAATATGACGATGAAACGCCCGAGGGCCATTCAAACTGAATATGGTGAGAATTAACCAGCACCTCCATGTTCACCAAAACAGATTATAAAAAAAAGCAATTAAAAATAGGAATCGGCAGCCCCGGCTACCCACGCAATAAAAACTGAAAATGAGCGATCCATGCCTGAGCATGGCCAAAAATGATACGATTAAAATAAAGAAAACCGGCACTTATGGCGAAGACTTTTTTCGTCGCATCAATTGACGTGCTAAATTGACGCCATGAACCCAGCACACGTTGATCCAGGCGGGACTTGACCGTTGGCAGGAGTAGTGGCACTTCTTATATTTATTGAAATTGAATCCGCGAAGCGATATAAACATATCCTAATCCCATCACGCCAATAAAGCTAATTTTGGGCAGAGCAATTATTGACTGAAATTATTGGGTTATCATGGTGGTTTCAGTTTTGCAAAATTATTGTCGAGATTTTGAATATCTCCAAAGATTTTGAACGCGATGTCTTCGCCACCAACGAACTGAAATAGGATGAATTTTGCTGCTGCGTCCGGTCGATAAAGAAACCGTGCCAGTTTGAAGAAAACCAGGCATAACCTGGAAACGGAAAGCGCCAGTTCAGTGCCCGGTTCCCGCCGAAAACCCATGTTCTTTTTAAAAAACTAGCATGTTAATGAACCGATGAAAAGGATGAATATGATCTATGAAGAAGACCAAATCTGAAAATCTAAATCCTTTGAAGGAATTTATGACAGGATGTTTTCCAGTGTAATTCAAAGTGAATGTAATCTTTTAAATTTTGAACCATCAGTTGTTCAAGAACCCACCGTTGTCTAATATCCATGTTGATTCATCCATCCAGTTCAACCTTGAATGAATGTTTGAAAATGATAAAGATCACGATATGCCCAACAACAAATGTCTGAGAAACGAAGCCATGCCCATAAACGTCTGGTTCGTTCATAAACTGGCACCTTCGTTTGAACTTTCTTAAATAAATTGAGTAAATGGAGCAACCTCCATGAAATAACTCCCTGTAATGTTAGTGGACCACCAGGGATCGCGAGGACCTCCAGGACTGTCAGAAATTGATGAAGAAGGTAATTTTGATATCGAAAATAAAAGGTTTGGTAAATGTGCCAATCCCTCGATATTGAAAACCATGTTGGCCAAACTTGCGCGCAAGAACAATGCTGCCGGGTGGGCTGGATAAAATGTTAAACAGGACGTGGGAAATATGGAAATAAATCCAATAACCCTGAAATTTACAACTTTAAAGGTGTGACTTATATTAAAAAAATGTTCAGAAATGCCCCACACCCTAAACTTTGATATGTACACAACGCCCAGCAAAGATGTTTTGAAAAACGTCTTAAAAACGATTAATAAACAGATTTCAACCCTAGTGAAAATATAAATAATTTTAAAAGAGAAACATGTGCTTACGAAACAATAATTTTTCAAACAAATTCAAAATTAGAATCAGGAAAGTTCCCATTCGTATTCGGTATGAAAGGAGGTGCTTCTGAGAAAACTGGTTATGTTATGCCTTATGAAGGATTCATTGATACAGTTATATTGACCTCGCAAGATATAAATCAACATATATCAGTAAAATTGTTAATTAACGGAAATGAATATCCCTTAGCTTTAGACAAATATCAAGATGAATTCTTTACCAAAATCAGAGTTAATGATCTTCGTCTGAATGAAGGAGATGTTATTCAGATTCAATCAAACGTTGATACTAATAATGTAAAAATGCATGTTGTTCAAGTTTTTGTAGGGTATAACTTTATTAATAAAAATATTATGTTAGGAGATGAACCTCTTGAGACGGTTGAGTTTAATGAGATTGAGAATACAAAGCTCATTAGCAACACGGCGAACTCACTCTCGGAAGCAAAATTCAATAACGACACTAATGGCAGATGTTTATTTATTATGCGTCACGAACCCTGTTTGAGAGAGTTCGAAACGTTTAGTGATCCTGAAATGCCGAACGAGAGATAACTCTCACCACAAACAAGAAACCTTTTCTCAAATAAGATGAAACAAACCGTATTTTAAGTTTGAACTATACATCTGATTTTTCACATACTAAGCAAATTGTCGATTTAATGAGTTCTTGGGAGAACTTGAATTTTGTTAGGTGGATATGAGATGTCCATTGCGCAGTGTATTTCTATTTGAATATGTGAATAAATTGAACGATAATCAAATTAAACTTTTCAACGAGAACAATTTTCAAATGAAATATCAGGGTGGAAAATATCATGATATAAGATTTTTGTAAGTAATCAAAATCTTTTTTTCTCTATAATAAATGAACACTATTCAAAATCTCTCAAAAATTAATGGGATTGACATTGATAGATTGAAAGAAATCATTGATCTAGAAACTTTTGATAGTGAAAATATCGAAGAATTAGGAGACATTTTAAATAAATATACTAACTATGTGAGGTTTCTAAAAACATTGATAGGGATAGTTGATGGATCGATAAAAACAAAAACAATATTTGAAAGTGATTATGATTCAGATGATGATGATTCAGATGATGATTATTCACATGATAACTATTCAGACTAGCTAAATTTAAAAGGAAAAATATTATATTTAAAATTTTAAATATAATGCAAATATCCTTTTTTACTCAACCAACTCCCATTTGTTAATCTCACATATTTTCTTCCACATTTCATTGTATTCATTTAATGTAATTTCTCTTTTATTAGAAACTTTCTGAAATAATTTATAAATTTTAAAATGAATTTTTTCTTTTGAAATTCTTTATCTCCTGTTGAAATGTCTCTTCTAATTCATCGTTGAGATTTAATAATTTATCATAATTCTTCTTTATATCTTCATTGTTTTTGTAATATTTTTCAATAACTTTCTCTAAATATATTCTTGGTGAATATTTTAATGGTTTATTATAATTATTTTGCGAATGAGAAGCTTCATAATAATACTCAGAATTATTATTATTTATTTTAACACTTAAAATCGGCACGATTTATTACCTCCTTTTTAACGCCTGCACATCTGGTATTTGTTTAAGAATTTATTATAAGTCAATTTCCAATTTCATTCTGTAAATGAATCTTTATAGTGGCAAATGGAGCGAGCGTTCACGCATTATTTATGACCGAAGGGCGTTGGCAGTCCTGTTTATTATAATTTCACGGAGCATATATGATATGGCATATATATGGTTATTTTACATGATACCCTCACCACTCCATCCGCCAGCCATGCCATGATTAAAAATAAATGGCGTTTTAACCCACCCTGTCCCTTGCCTAACGCACTTCAGCGACGCCACCAAATTATTAAATATTGCGGGGAAAATAAAAGAAGGTAAGGAGTTCCACCAAAACAAATGTGGTTGAAAGAAGGAGGCACCAAAACGAGTGATCCTTGAGTCTCCCAATATTCCGCCAATATTCATGAGAGAAACAAGGCAACCCCCCCTGTATTTATGGCCAATCTGGTGGAGAATGAGAGGCCTACCTCCTGAGCACCTGCCGTTGTAATACCCATAGAAAAGCAGATAGTGTCCGGACGTCAGCCGACGCAGAGAAAGAGCAGTCATGAGCTTCCGTGAAAGTATGGGACAGTTTATAAGCCTCTTAGGCTTAGCTTCAACTCTATCCAAAGGAGGGTGGAACCGGATCCAACCCAAATGTGGGAACAGTATTCCACAATTAACATCCTCATACAACTGAGCACAAAAAACCAACTCAGAACTGTTCTTTTATGCCCACCCTCAGCCAAACCGGATGATGTGATATTATATGACAGGAGCATATTACATACATATACATATACATATTATTATTATTATTATTATTATTATTATTACATATTATTATTACACATTATTATTATTACACATATTACATATTCAGGCACGTGCCGTGACCATCCCCAGTAATATTTAATTTTGTCTCACCATATATATATATTATTTCATATTATTATATTATTATTATTACATAGAGAGGAGGAGAGAGAGAGGAGGAGAGAGAGAGAAAGAGAGGAGAGGATAGAGAGAGAGAGAGAGAGTAGAGAGAGAGAGAGAGAGAGAGAGAGAGAGAGAGAGAGAGAGAGAGAGAGAGAGAGAGAGAGAGAGAGAGAGAGAGAGAGAGAGAGAGGAGAGAGAGAGAGAGAGAGAGAGAGAGAGAGAGAGAGAGAGAGAGAGAGGAGAGAGGGAGAGAGAGAGAGAGAGAGAGAGAGAGAGAGAGAGAGAGAGAGAGAGAGAGAGGAGAGAGAGAGAGAGAGAGAGAGAGAGAGAGAGCCTCGACGACATCCTTTCCATACACTGGGATTTGTGAGTCAAATGCAGAATTGAGAATGCCTTACACATGAGTTTAGTATGCACAAAAGCATGTATCAGTCCAGTTAACCAAGTCCAATATAGAAGCTCATAAGCTGCGAAGAAGCACATAAATTTTTGCCTTCTTACAGGGAAATGAAATTTTTTTTTAAATTTCGATAACAGCTCTGTAAGAAATTAATTTTATGGATTAAATTTGTTTTAAATATTAAAAAAAATATATAACAAATAATCCACTCTTTTAGAAAATGCACTTCCATCTTCATCAATGGCATTGGCGTCTGAGAGTATATATATATATATATTATTACATATATATATATATATATATATATATATATATATATATATATATATATATATATATATATATATATATATATATATATATATATAATGCAGTAGTAATATGCATAACAGGGATATAAGCTGTATATAATTTAATAAATATAATTTTTAAAATTCAAGTAAAGCCTTATAAAGGTAAAACTTAGATATACATAAGTATATTTTCCTTTAGAGGTTAAATTAATTTAGCTAATATATATATATATATATATATATATATATATATATATATATATATATATATAGTGAGAGAGTATATATATACACACACCACACCACACAAAATGCACACACACACATGGACACACACACACAGAGAAAAGAGGAGAGGAGAGAGAGAGAGAGAGAGAGGGACTGGAATGGGATTTAAATAATTGAAATTAAATTGTAAAAAAGTATACTAACACAAAATTTTTTTATAAAAGCAAAAAAGAAGCCATTTTGGCATCATAAACAAAACAACCAATAACAATAAGAAGCTATAATAATAATTGAATTCACTTAGAAATTCTCTTACTCTGATCTTAGAAGTAAAATTCCTTACACCGGCGGACGAATGACGCCTATTTTACGTCAACTTATATAAAGTGGCCTAGTCTATCCTACTCTATAATAATCGATAAAACACCGATAATATATATATGAAACCTTTCGTTCTCTTCCCGTAAATATGTACGAAATATGTGGCTTGTGGCATTTACAGTTTGTTTGAAATTTTGTCTGATTGTAGCTCCATTGTTCTGATATTGAATACTAAGTTTTGTAATCTCACATAAGCTTTATTTTGTTTGATATTTGAAAAATTTTATGGAAATAATGCATAATGGAGTAAGTAGATTTTATATAAAAGAAAAAACAGGCTTTAAAAACTTATCTATAAAAACACAGCCAGCTCTATTTTAAAAAATGATAGGCCTCCTAAGAAATTACTCAATTGAAAGTCTGTGGATTTAAAATTACATTTATAAATTATATAAACATTATTATAATTAACACCTCTATTATGCCCATAATTATAATTATTAAAATATGTTTTGATGTTTGATGTTAGCTTATATGAGAAAGAGCAGGAGAGGAGTGAGCATATATATATATATATATATATATATATAGAGGAGAGGTGAGAGGAGCAGGAGAGAGAACTTGTTTCCACAAAGAGGAGGAATAAGTTGCTACTTGAGGAGGAGAGAGAGAGAGAGAGAGGAAATGGATGGAATGAGGGATGGATTCATACAGGAGTGAAATTATGAGTTTGAGGGTGTGTCAGCCTCGGTCCTTATATTTTTATAATTGGTATAATGTCGGAATTTAGTAATTTTAACTAATACAGGAATGCATATTAATATATTGTTCCTTTGATGGAAAAATGACATCAAGTCGAAATTTAGCATCTAGAGGTAATAATCAATAATCTCTACCCTCAAAGATATTTCTTTTATTTGTTCTTTTCACAAATTGTAGTTGCCCACTTATCTCTAGGGGGAAATGATGCTAATTGCAGTGATATTTTATAGGAAAATGAATTTAAAAGTTTTGTCAAAAATTGATTACTTTGATTCTGTCGCTTTTCTATCAAAGGAGAATATATATATATATATATATATATATATATATATATATATATATATATATATATATATATATATATATAGTATATATATATATATATATATATATATATATTATTATTATTATTATTATTATTATTATTATTATTATTATTATTATTATTATTATTATTATTATTATTACAAAACAAAATATTATGGCGAGTTATTATTATTATTATTACATATTACATATAATCAACGGATGTCAAACTGATAATTTTGACCATTTAGTGGTTACGCAGAGCCGTCCTCACTGCAATTTCCAACCCCCAATCATCATCATCATCGTGAACATCATCTTCACCATCATTATTACATATTATTATACATATTATTATTATTAATACATACACATCAGCACACCCAGAAGATTGAGACCAGGGCAGTTATATATGGAGCATATATATATATATATTTTTATACATATATATATATATTTGAAGGGTTTTGGGGAACTGAAAATGGAGGCACTTGTAATGACTAAAGAGAGAGGAGGAGAGAGAGAGAGGAGAGAATATATATATAAATGTGTGTGTGTGTGTGTGTGTGTGGAAAATGGATACAAATGTATGCAAAGTACCCATCAACTATAGCTAATTTGAAAAGAAGATCACTCTTTTCTTTCTCCTTTCTTCCAAGGAACTTATTTAATATTTTCATACCAGCATGGATGATTTGATAAACTTAATTAAAAGTTCTGTTTTATGGTAAGCACAATTGACAGTTCGTCCTTGACTCATCGTGTTTTATATGTCTTGCAACATTTAGGTAAGAAAACTCTTTCACCAGATGCCGTTGTTGGAACAAGGACTGACTAAAAAAGTCTATAAGATTCCAGGAAAACCCATCTTGTGAATCATTCTCACGATGGTTTTGAAATAGTTTGAATGCCTTTGTTCCGAAAGAGATTAGCATTTGATTTTGATCATAAATCACGGTTAATTCATTACGTAAAATGATCTGTCAAAAAAGGTACCATATGTGGCCATTAAACAATATAAGGCTCTTCAGGAACTTGTTTGGAGGTTAGAATTTCTGTGGAATTCCCCATTGTAGGAATTTAAGGTCAGATTAAACTTGAGAATCTTGTCTCATCCGAACAATATTATTGGTCAATTATTTCATAAAGGTTTCTATAATGACATAATACTGACCTCTCTCTCTCTCTCTCTCTCTCTATATATTATTACATATATATATTATTTTTATATATATATATGGAGTATATATATACATACATATATATATTATATATATATATATATATATATATATATATATATATATATATATTAAATAAGGTTTTGTTTTTATTTAATTTTGAAAAAAAAAAAAGTATTTTGGTTTTATTTCATTGTTTTACAAATCTATTCTATAAACTGTCAATTGTATTTATGAGTAGTGTTATTAATTTTGAGGAGTTATTTTTATGATCGTTTGAAAGGAGGCCTGTGGAAAACTTCAAAATAGACACAAAATAAGAATAAGGTTTCTTTTATGTTGCCATGACAACCAGTGTTTTGAAGGCATTACTACGTTTCTGCGGAGGCACAAATCGAAATTCTTCCAGTCAATCCTTATGAAAAATAATGTTTTGGAAGACTCTAGACTGATTTCTCTTAAGATCCGTACACCAAGAGCACTTTCATGCATGAATTTCTGAGGCCATAAATAGCAATTGAATTATTTTCTCACATTGGTTGCCTTTTACTTACTTTTATTTTTTGTATAGCTCGGCCTCCCTGTAAGCCTCTGTAAAACTGCATGCCTGGGATATATGAGAGGAGGAGTATATATATATATATATATATATATATATATATATATATATATATATATATATATATATATATATATATATATATATATATATATATATATTAATACTTTATACATTGAAACATATTACCTTTGATGTTATTTGGAAATTAAGAAATGTAGGCCTTCCAGATTTTTTTAAAATTAAGTTGTTGTTCCTTAGATAAGCTTTAAAAGCTATTTTTCAATATAACCTAATTTAGTTTCCATTTATACACTATTTAAATTTTATTATATAATTGTAAATATCACTTAAGTAATGTAATAAAGTATTTTTTATTTAATAATAAACTAAACAATTCTACAAAATGCAAGTTACTAAAAACAGATATTGCAATGCTTTTGAGTTTTGACACGTAAGAGAAACTTAATGTATATATATATATATATATATATATATATATATATATATAGTATATATATATATATATATATATATATATATATATATATATATATATATATATATAGAGAGAGAGAGAGAGAGAGAGAGAGAGAGAGAGAGAGAGAGATTCAAAATTCTTTTTTTCTCAAATTCTATTTGTTGATTATTAAGGAACGAAAATTTCGTACCCACGAATTTTCGTATTTTTTCGCTCATACAGCAAGGTATGACGTCTAGTCCTATATATTATTATATGAAATACGAAGATCTATAATGCCCATGTTTAGAATTTTACTCTTAAGAACAGAGTAGGAAGGAAAATTTCCAAATGAATTTAATTATTATAATTTTTTATTACTAAAGTAGTTGCTTTTCTAAACTATTTTTATAAACAAGTTTTTTTTTCACTTTTCAAATAAGATTTGTATAAATTTGCTTAATCTACAATTTAAATTACGTATTAAAAGACTCGAGGGCCATTGGGTAGGAGCTGCCCACCCTGCCCTGCCCCATGTATATTGCCCCTGATATATATATATATATATATATATATATATATATATATATACATATTACATATATATATATACATACATATATATATATATATTTATATATATATATATATATATATATATATATATACAGTAAAG
>JABUQX010115259.1:0-2500 GCA_015478945.1 Trachelipus rathkii | reverse complement strand
AATTGATTCATGTGAACAAGTGTTTCTAGAGAAGGTAACAATGGCTATTCTTGTCAGTAGCGAGTTTGAGGATGTGGTTGGGGATAGAATGAACATCACATTTTTTTTTGTTTTTTACGTCCGGCAATACCTTCTTTTACCTTCAGAGTCTGCTGATGTGAAACAAAGGCAAAAATGCAGACTCGTTATACTGGAAGAAAGTTTCAAATGAGGAGGTTTGACTAGGGGTTTTGCTCTCAAGATTTGCTTACCGACGTTTACAATAATTAATTAATAATAATAATAATAATAATAATAATAATAATAATAATAATAATAATAATAATAATAATAATAATAATAATAATAATAATAATAATGATAGTAACAATCAAATAAAAATAAAATTAAAATAATAATAATAATAATAATAATAATAATAATAATAATAATAATAATAATAATAATAAAGTAATAATAATAATAATAATAATAATAATAATAATATAATAATTTAATAATAATAATAATAATAATAATAATAATTTAGTAAACTTTATTAATAAACATAATTTACAATGGTGAGAATTCAAATAAATTAGACAATAAATAAACATAAATTATATTATATTTGATAATATAATGCTTGCTTAATTGCTTAACATTTATGTAAGCTTCTAAAGGATGATATTGGGTAATCTGAAATCTGGGTTTATAGATTTAAGGTATACCATGGGATTGTAGGGGCGAAGTGGATATGGTGATGTTGAGGTGAAATGTGTGGGGTTGTTCATACGAGGCGGGTAATGGGGTTGTTCGGAGGAGCTGGGCCATTATTAGATGAGATGAGGGGAGGTCGAGGTTGGCCATTGGGTTGTTCTGGCGAGGTGGGATATGGGGTTGTGGATACAGGGGTTGAGGGTGGGTCATGGTAATGCAGGTTAGAGGTGACCCGTTGAGTTGTGGATCCGAAGTGGTCCAATATAAATTAACATTTTAAGTCAGCTCTATTTATACCTTCATATAAGACATAATATCTATCCAGCTATAATTTTGATATATAGTATATATATATAATATATATATATATATTATATATATATATTATATATTAATATATATAATATATATATATTATATATATTAATATAATATATATTTTTACAGTTAACCACCACTATATATACTATATATATATATTATATATATCATATTATATATATATTATATATATATATACGTATAATATTTATATTATATATAAATATTTACGATATATATATATATATATAGTATATATTATATTAATATATATATATATATATATATATATATATTATTAGCACGATACCATCATGAAGCAGAGACAGTGAGAGTTATAACTTTAGAACTTGGGGTGAGTTTGTTAATTAATTCTTTATTCTTGGACAACTTTATCCAAGAGATTTCTTTAAATGAAGTTTCTCTCAGATGTGAAAACAGTACTCCATACAAGGGTTATTAAGGCCTATTAAATATGGAATAGGAATAACTGTGGAGAAGAACAAAACACTCAGCTTCTTTGAGGCCACCTTTAGCTACCGTTGTGATATGTGATTTCCACGAATATTTCTTGTATATGTTCATACCAGGATGATAAAACCGTCGAAAGAGATAGGAAAGTTGGGAGGTGTTTTTGACAGGGAAGTGTGAATATATTGAATTTTACAAGGTTGAGGCAACCCCATCGGGAAATCTCATTCAGGTTGTCAAGAATAGAATCGGAAAGTTGAAGACGAGAAACAAATGTGGAAACAGAAAAATAGGAATAGAGCGGGAAAGTTGAGCAGAACCCTGGGGAACATCATAATTAACAGGAAGAAGGAAGGAAGAAGTTGCTCCATCAACAAGTACCATGTAAGGGGAAATTAGACATGAGTGAGCAAAGCGAATGAGGAAACCCAAAGGAAGGGAGTTTAGAGAGCAATGTCGCATGCCATACTCTGTCAAAATCCCTGGAAATGTCAAACGCACCACACAAGACTTCCCATTCTCTCTAAGGGCAGAGGGTCAGAAATCAGTAAGATAGGAAAATAGTTGTATCCCTGCGTTCAAATTATGACTCAAAATTTGACGAAATATAACGCTATAACATTTTTGGAGCATAATACGAAGCTTGGTGATGTCATTAAAACAGCGACATCACATGAGGAATAGTCTCTCATAATCGGAAAAATACTATAATTTTTTTAAATTGTTCCCGAGCGTAGGCTAGCCTAGTAAGCCTATTACTTGTTTGCAAACATGAACGTTTACTCCGAAAGTGCTTTTGTAATTTAAAAATTGCGTTTTACAACGCACTCCTTGTTTTGACGTCATCATAACATCATAAAAAAAATTGCCAGCTAATAATTTCATTGAGTGCGAAGGAACGCTACTAGTATGTCACCAGCGGATCTCGAGCTTCAAATTGATGAGATTCCTGTTGACCCACAAATGAGTGTTAAAAATAGTTTTAGAAACTCTAGAATCTCTTATCGTG
>JABUQX010115258.1:7500-35000 GCA_015478945.1 Trachelipus rathkii | reverse complement strand
CACTTCTAAATTTAATTTGAGTTTACATTCAAAACTGCAATGATCACATTTAAACTTCTTACCGTGTGACTTCGAATGAAGTTCCAACTCATCTTTTTCATGATTTTTCAAATCTTTGTTTTTAATCTTTTGGTTCTCTCTTCTTGACGATTGAGGTTCGTTTCTTAAAGGGCTTTTTACTTTGGCTTTGTCATCTTTCTCTCCAAGATCTACATCACTAATGTGAGTCTACAAAATAATAAAGAAAAATGCTTAAATTTTTTATTTGAGAAAGTACCTTTTAATAAAAATAAAATTTAAAAATTTAGAACTCAACTTAAATTACTTAATCTATTCCCACATAATAATAATAATAATAATAATAATAATAATAATAATAATAATAATAATAATAATAATAATAATAATAATAATAATATGTGAGAAATGCAGGTACACAAAATGAAAAACATATTTCTTGTATAAATCAAACATTAATGATAATAAATAGGTTTAATTGCATGTACATTTTTTGTTTATTAGTTATAAGTAAGAGGTATAGATCTAAAGTTCAATGTGTTCAGATGGACAATCTTAGGGGCGTGTTAGGTGTGAGAAGAATTGATAAAATGAGGAATGAACATATTAGAGAGTAGTGTGGTGTAATGGGTAAAAAAGAGAATAAATGAAAAGATACGTTGAATGGTTTGGTTCATGGTTGGGAAAGGATGAATGACAGTTCGTTGGTTAAACGGGTGTACAGTGGTGAGTGTGTTGGAACGACCGCTGGCAAAGGAAAAGTGGAATTGAGTCCGTAAAGGAAAGTCTGGAGGAGAGAAATGTGTTTGGCAGAGGCGAGAAGAAAGGTGCATAATAGGAGTGAGCGAAGGGGTATGGTTGTGGCCCACCTTGGTCAAGGAATGAACCCTACAATGACGATATGCCACAGTGAGGGTCCGTGCGAAGGTCCGTGAAGCTTCATAGGCGTGATTTTTCTGCTGCGACGAGTTCTCCACTAATAGGTATAGAGGGGGCGGTTAAGGCTGGGCTTCTTTTCGAACTTGTGTCATATTCTTCTACTACTTTTCTGTTTCCGGTGCATGGAACGCACCTTACCCCCAGTCTTGGGGAAAAAATGTAGATGAAGAAGTAAACCTGCAAAGTTGTTTTTTTTCAAAAGTGTTTCAATGTTAGCAGAGAGCAACAATGAATTCAGAAATGAATAAGAAAGGAGTTAATGTCATCAACTGGAAAGGAATTGAAAAAATCAGAAAATTTTGATGAATATAAATATAATCAGAAATTGTGGATGTTATTAGAAGGATGGAAGACGTAACTCCCTGACTTAAAACTATAGGTTAAAAAAGGGGTGGGGAACCTTTTTATGTGTGAGGCCACATCGAAATTTGCCACCAGAAGTGAGGCCACAGTCAATAAATGTGACAATTTTTACAATAATATTGAATCTTTTGTTAATATTCTTTTAAACTAATAACTATCAGGGAATATACATCCATCTTAAGAATATTTATTTCTTTATTTAATTATTTATGTATTTACCTATCTTTTTAATATTTTAATGACTTCTCTGAGATTGCTTCTGTGGTACAACATTGTGATATCTGATTCCAACTTGGATGCTTTAAGTTTTAAATGGTCCTCCAGAGGCTCATCTGTCATCTGATTTATCACGAATTCCTGATTTGCGTTAAGTATGAGAATGTTGATTCAAAACAGTATGTCATTGGAAAGCATGAAATCAATCGGCGTGCATGCTCCTGAAGGTGAAGGTTTGCCACAGCCTCTTTCCAAATTTCAACAGGATTTTTTTTAAATTTCAAACAAAGATTTGGATGTTATCTTCCGACAACGAATAAGCTTCTACTTGAGACTCTTCAAGTGCCTTTGATAAATCAACTAAGTGAGGTTGAAAAGCTAGTTTCAAGGTGATATCATGCTTTTCACAATCAATAAATCTTTCATTGTATTCATTGATTAATGAGTCTAAAATTAGATTCGTATATCATAGATGATTTACTATTATACTCATGTTTTTTCATAAATTTATGTTATAATTATTTCTGTTAACTGGGGAAAATAGCTTCTGAAGTTTTGAACTGAAGCAAGAAAAATTTATGAAAATCGAGTTAATCTTCTGAATGCTCAGATTTTTTTGCAATATAATAAGATTTAGCGATAACCCTGCAGTCGAAAATATGTACATTAATTTTGCCGATGACTATTAGTAACCCTACGAAGAAGGCAATATTTCTAGAGAAATATAAAATCTGATAATTCACATGTGATTGTTTGCTACTATAAAAAAAGTCAATTAGTTTGACCTCGCAGAGATAAAAAAAGTTAGTATTAATACGTAGTCCCTGTGATAACCAAATACACTTTTAAATGAAATAGGGCAACATTTATCTGAGATCCATCCAAAAGCTAATCTGAGTAATAAACAATTTTCATTTTTGGGCCCCAACTAACCCCGTATTAGTTCTTCTTAAAAGAGGTACGTCTTTATATTTATCAACTTGTAATATTGTTCAACAACGCAGATCCTTTATAAGTTCGGGCATCATCAAATAGGTTTGGGGTTTTTTCCAAAGCAAATAACTTGCCTCAGTCATAGTAGGCCTCATTGAAAGAATAATTGTCTTTGTTGTACGCTTTCCTTAGATTTATAATTTTATTCATTTGCCAATCTTTCGAGCCGACATCTCTAATTTTGCAAATATTATTAGTCCTTATGAGTAACATAGTGCTGTGCGCATTGTATTTCTTTATTGTAGATATTAAGGTATTACAGAACAAGCAAAATTCATTTTAATACTATTAAATAGCACAAAAAATTTTAATTTCCATTCATTATTAAAAACTTATTAAAAATTAAAAACATTAAAATTATTAAAAAAATTAAAAATTTATTATTAAAAACCGCTTTGTTTAATTCTTTTAGACATGATGGACTAGAAAATACAAAAAATATGAGATAAATTATTGATGGTAACAAGGAGGGCATCAAACTAATCAAAGCAAAAAGCACAAATCAATAAACAAACACACACATGTGTATGTAACACCACTAGGATTAAATCACTGACTGACTAAAATACGAACGAAAAATTCCGGAAACTCTAACTTTAACTGTAAAGAAAGCATTCAATTGGTGCAAAAGAAACATTTCATAATGATTCGTTAATATTTCTTATTTTTATTTTTGTATGTTTTGTACATTTGAGTGTGAATGATTTACACATAACCTAACTCTTACTATAGGGCAGTGGCCCTAATTACCTAGGAGAGGTGGTGCACTCAAATTAACGAAATAACGTAATATTAGCATAATAGATATAATGCCTACATATCTATATATATCCAATTGATAATTATATGGCAAATATTAAATTAAGTTAATTATCAACTAACATTATACCTCGATTAACAGTTAAATAATATTGCTATATTCATACTTAACATCTAAGCACTGTTAATCATAAATATTATTTATCTAGAAAGGTTGAGCGTAACACTCCCACTTCCGCTCTTTAGTCCGCTAGGTCCGCTAGTTCCGCTCCAAGCGACTAGCCAGATCGAGTGCGGACTAGCGGAGCGCTGCGAGGTCGTCAGGAAATTAGCGGACTTGCACGTGCGGATCAAAAAAAGTTTCTTCTCTTTTTATCCAAAAATTTTTTGAAAAATGAAAGTATCAACGAGTAATGAATCTTAAGTTTTGCAAAACTAACTCTATATTATGGTCACTTATTAATTGATTTAATATAATAAGAAAAAAATTAAATACTAAAAACAATCAAATTTTTATACATTTTATTGTGCATTCTTCAAAATACTAATATTTGTTTTCATTTTATATATCAAGCAATATGTTTTAAACAAACACTATAAGAAGAGCTAATTTTTATACTTTTAGCTATGAAGACATATAATTATAGATTCTTTTTCCATTAGTTAGAAGAAACTTGCTCTCAACCACACGATATCCTCAAGCGATCCTTATGGTGACCATATATAATAAATAACATTTAAATTGATTTTATAAACTACTGAGTGGCTATTACCCTCATCTATGACTTTAATTAATTACTTATTGCGTGTGTATGAAATAGCCCCTTTTTCAAAAAAGTGTTATTGATCTATACTGATAAGATCCGAAATTCTGTGTAAAATTCTCAGAGAGACTTTATAATATTATATTACTATAACTGTTTCTAAATATATATATATATATATATAGCTAACAAATTATCACTTTCATCCCAGATTATAAGTATATGAGCCAGAAGTGGACCAGAGGTCTGTCAGTGCATCCAATGACTGATTGTGAGGTTTCACTTTTACTATACTATATATATATATAGTATTATTATATATATATATATATAATATATATATATATATATATATTATATATATATATATATATATATATAATATATATGATAGTATATATATAAATCTATAGTATATATATATATATATATATATAATATATATATATATAATATATATATACATATTATATATATATATATATATATATACTCATATTATATATATACTTTGGGTTTTTACACAGAATTGATTAATATATATATTATATATATATCTATAACTATATATATATATTATATATATATATATATATAGATATATATATATATTATATATATACTATATAAATATATATATATTATTATATATAAATATATTATATAGCCAGCTACTGGAGCTGATACGTAGCATTATGCATCGACTGCTGCAGGCGTCGAGGCTTTCATGGATTCTAACTAAAAAATCTTGAAGCACGTACGACCTCTTATGGTGGGACGCACGGAGTGCGGATCAATAAATTTCAGAAGGGAGGTAGAATGAATTAGGTGAGGACCTTAAATTAAGCATGGACTGCTGGAAAGCGAGAGAAAACCGAGCACTCCCTCTCACCTAAGTGACAATCTTTTCCTCTTGGCATAGGCAGAATTTATTGATGTAAGATTCATATAAGATATAATATCATTAAACCCTACGGAGAAGTGTAGAGCTGGCTGTACGAGCGAATACTCTAGCCCTGAGAGCATATTTTGAGGGTCAAAGAGGTCAGCCTTAAACTGCTTTTAATTTTTAAGCGCTTAATATTTTTGAAGGTTAATATGGATGCTCTTGTTCTTGAGAAGACATTGAGGAGGAGGGAAAATCCTTGGATTTTGTAAAATTACATTCAATCTTTCATATACATAATTATAAATAAATCTTTTGTAAGGATATATTTACTATTTAGTATTAAATAATTAAAACCTTTTGTGAAGTCGCAACATTATTAGTGGAAGCGTGCGGACTTGCGGAACTTGCGATAGCAAGTCTGGTTTTGGTGTTCCGAAATAGGTGCGGAGGTGCGCCTGAGCGGACTAACGTTTTCTCGAGGTGCGGAGGTGCGCTAGCTGACTACCCCTAAATGAGCGGGTCCCAACCTGCTGGATATAATATATATATATATATTATATATTATATATATATATATATATATATAAATATATAATAATATATATGACTCTATATATAATATATATATATATATATATATTAGTATAACTATATATATAGTATATGTCAATATAGTATATATATATAGTATTATATATAATATATATTTATATAGTATATAATTATAATATAGTATATATTATATGTATGAATATTATATATATATATAATATATATAATATATTATATTATATAGTATATATATATATATATATCTTATATATATATATAATATATTATATATATATAGTAATATATATATATATATATATATATATAATATACTATATATATAAGGCCGTAGCGGAGTTAATTCTACGATCGAAATAAATAGTGAGCTGATCGAACAAAGTTGTATAATGGTGAGGAATCATGAAGAAAAATTTTAGAAAGGTGCTTAGGCTGTCGAAATATCCTAGCGGCGTATAATTGTTCATCTTTGCTGTTCACATAACCATGTGAAGATAACAATACATTAGATACTTTATGGCATAGCGAACGCAACTAGATACAATTTTGGATTGCCAAGTTTGCCTGCTATCTTAATAGGAAAAATTTGAACAAGGATTTTTTTAGACACAAAAAGGACAAAACTCACACGAATGGGCCAAACAACTTGGGTAGAAAGTTGCAAAGGATTGTTACGATCTATAGAAATTATTAAAGTATTTGTTGAAGCTTTGGAGGAGCTTGAATGGATCAAGATAATTGAAACCCTACTTACTCAAAAAACCTCATATCTATTTGAAGTTTGTAATTACAAGAAAATTTGTTATAAAAGTTTTATTTATGACTTCAACTTTATTCTCCTGTATACTCTTCTTCATAATGTATACGTGCAGTCTCAGTCTCCATAATTAGGGACAGCAACTGCTTTTAATCATATTGAATATGTGAGGTTTGTTTTGAAAGATTTTCAAGCAAACATTGATGAAACATTTTCAAACATTTTGGAAGTTGCAACAGAACTTCTGCTTTCTGTTAATGAAGAATGAGAATGCCTCATGTGAGAATCAATGTAAAATGAAAATGGTAAATTTTTTTTTTTCTTGATAATTTTTTTACACAAGTTAAAGAGCAATACATCACCAATAGGTCCACACTTTTTCTAATTTTTGTAAATGTCATTTATCCTTCGATATCTATTAAAATTTTTATGAATTTTGTAAATAAATTTTATTTGTACAATCCAGGGGCGTATACATAGGGTAGGTAGGGTAGGTAGGGTAGGTAGCTTCTACCCAATATTTTCTTTGAGTCTTTTTTAATAAAATAAATTAATTGTTAACTTAATTTAAATTATTAAAAAATTTTATATGAAAGTGAAAAAAAAGAACCTAATTTATAAAAAAAATAAAAAAACAACTACTTTAGTAATGACGGTATAAATAATTAAATTAATGTCCTGAAAATTTTTCCGCTCCCTACCCTATTACCTAAGAGGTGAATTGTCGTTCTGTTAATCCCAGGTGTACGGTAAAGAATTTAATAATTTCCTGCCTATAGTTTATAATGGTCAGAGCCAAGCGAAAACATACCCGTCTGCCCAGACGTAAAAGAAAAACATGTCCAGCTTATATATATATATATATATATATAGTAATATTTATAATAATATACTTAATAAACTATATCTATATATATATATATATATATATATACTATTATATATCACTTATTATATATATATAAAATATATATATATATATATATTATATTTATATATATATATATATAGTACTATTATTACTATATAATTTTATATATTATAATATATATATATATATTTTATATATAGCTATATATATATCTATATAATAGTATATAACTATATGAGTAACTTAATAGAAAACCAGCCTTCAGAAAATATGTATACTGTATATATACGGTATATATATAATATATAATATATAATCTATATATATACATACATTAATGTATATATACATATATATATTAAGTATATAGTTATATTACATACTATAATATATAAATATAGTACGTAATTATATTATTAGTAGGTCCGGCATAGGATTTTAAATTTAGAAATTATAGTATATATATATATATATATATCATAATATAATATATATTTAAAGGTTTCTCACTCGTATAAAAAGGATGGCAGCATCAGTGTTTATCTTTAAGAGTCCCATTGCTTTGGTTATTAAATATTATTTTTTATGACATTACTGTAAGTGTTACAGCTTCAATTATATAATAAGAATGAATTAAAATAGTGCATAATGGAAGTAAGTAGATTTTTTTTATTGAAAAATAGCTTTAAAATCTTATCTAAGGAACAAAAACTTAATTTTAAAAAATCTCTAAGGCCTACGTTTCTTTATTAATAACAGATAAAGTCAATGTTCAAGAAGAAGGATTTCTCTGTTTATTATTATTATTATTATTATTATTATTATTATTATTATTATTATTATTATTATTATTATTATTATTATTATTATTATTATTATTATTATTATTATTATTATTAATAATAATAATTATATTATTATTATTGAGTACTCAGCAATTTATGGGATGAGAAAACCGGGCGGGTTTTAAAAACTACGCTTGAAGCGTTCTTTTTTTGGGGCGTGGATGGCTTAGTGGATAAAGCGCCCGGTACACTGTTAACTCAGCAACGCTGAGTTCCAGTTTTCGAATCCCGCTGATGAAGAGTAAAATCTTCTGTGACTCATTCATTTAAAAACTTAGTGGATAAAGCACCGGTTACTGTTACTCAAGCAACGCGGGAGTTCAGTGTTCCAATCGCCGGGCTGATGAAGAGTAAAATCTTCTGGTGACTCATTCATTTAAATGGGGGCCAGGCCTTTGAGTATCAGCAATTATGGGGATAGAAAAACCGGGAGCTTTAAATACTACGCTTGAAGCGTTCTTTTTTTGGGGACGTGATGGCTTAGTGGATAAAGCCACCCGGTTACTGTTAACTCAGCAACGCGAGTTTTCGCAGTGTTCGAAAGTCCCGCTGACATGAAGAGAAAATCTTCCTGTGACTCATTCTATTAATATATCGACGTGTCTATTAATAATACCATTCCTGTTGGAAAAAAGTTGCTAATTGACACTATGACGTCAAACGGCTACCTAAACTATATTACAAAAATTACACGGCGCCAAATGAACTCAATAACCCAACTATCATTGACCACATGTGGTCAAATAATCTTGGCACAACTAAATCCTTTAGACTACACACTAGACCTCGTCGGACCCACTACCACCCATCGCATCCTGACATTTGAATCTTCTACTGTTCCCCTAAGTGCAACAGAAAATAGAAATAGGCTAATATCAGAAGACGTAAATCAAACATTTCATACGCCATAAATAGCAAAACATAGCAGACTCTCGCTTTGCTCTCAAAATATGCTCTCATTGTGAAAATACAAAAATTTTAGCTTCCAAAATTACGCTTTTTATGATAAAAACTTCCCCATAAAACACAAAACATTCTCAGAAAAGAGGACAATGGAATAAATGGCTGACTAAAGCATTACTAACTTCAATTAGACAAAAAAACACAACCTACATAAAAGTGCTAAGCTGGGGACTATAACCGATGCATGTTTATCACAGAATGATTTCCTCTACACTTAACAAAACTAATAAGAAAAATGCCAAAGCTAGTTTCTTTGTCGAGTAAGTTCAACCAGACCTCAATCCAACCCACGTTATCCCAAATGGACATCATTAACAAGACATTTTAAAACCCCGACACAATAATCAAAAAACAAGAATAGAACAATTAAAATAACAAATTAAATGAATAGTCAGCGAATAAAATCAACGCATAGTCAAGTGAATTTGGACACACCTACTTCTACCGGTAGGGAGGCAGGCTTTAGCAGCCGAAGTTTTTAGAACAGAGAGGGGTCCTTTGCCGACTATTTAAGACCACACCCGTTGAAGGGCATGAACTTTGCATCTTCGAAAAATCTCCACCTCTGACGTGAGTGTGTTATAAATGGTCTCATGAATAAAAGCTCGACTTTCAGGGTGTCCCGAACTGGATATACCAAACTACTGCAAAAAGAGAAATCTCAACCTAATTTTAGCCTCGTCTCTATAAGGAACAAATTCAATTCGACTTACATCATACTATCCCAACTGAACTTAAAAATTGCAAAAGTTATCCCTGTTCCCAAGAGCTCTGACACCTCCCTTCCGAAAAAACTCTCGTCCGATTTCATCCTACGATACCAACTGGTAAAATCTTTGAACAATAGTCCCATGCTCCAACTTACTAAATTACTTGCATGTTCATGGGCTTTTCTCACAAAATCAGTTTGGCTTCACCAAAAGCCGAAAAACCGCAACACCGAGGATGCTCTGATATTCCTCACTGAAAAAGCTATACAAAGCACTAAATGAAAACCAAACATGTGTACTTTTACTGTAGAATTCTCGAAAGCATTCGATGTAGTTCCCCACAACCTACTCTTAACAAATTAGAGAGACTTGGGATCAGTAATGGTTCACTAAAATGGTTTTAGTCATACTTATTTATCTGACCGAACACAATACGTCAGCTTAGGAGACACATCATCCCCACTTGCCTCAATTTCACAAGGTGTCCCTCAGGGCTCCTACTTGGACCACTATTTTTAAATATATATACAATATGTGACTTCCTCAAAATCTGAGTCCGACACAGAGTATGAGGATAAGATTAGCTAAATACAAACTCTCTAATATTGTCTTAGACTGACCACGAATTTTACAGAGCACAATCTGTGGTACAATATCTAGATTTTGCAACCTGTATAATAAAACAACACAACTTATCTGAGACACTAACCAAGTAAAAAGTGCTGATCTTATTACAAAACAATTTTATATTTGGGACTCCCATTTTAAGCTTGAATATAATAATGTATTTTAATTTACGAGTCTATATATTACACAAGACTCTCCCTAATAATCCGCACTCATAAAACAAAACAATAAAAAATATTATTATACACGTTTGAGAGAATAGAATAATTTTAAACAAATCAAAAGAAAACCTATTCAACTAAATGTAAGAGCAAAGATATATATTATATATCTTAATCGAATTTTTGCCCTATCGTCTGATCAATGTTAAATATTTTAGGTTTCTGTTATCTACCTCACTCTCAGTTGATGATCAAGGACTTTTCTCATAGTTTTCAAAAGGAACACTATAAAATATATAGTTACACCCCCCCCCCCCCCCCCCCCCTCATTAGCTAAAATTATCCTATGCTTAACTATGCATGTCCTTAAGATATAAGGAACTTTGTTCCAAATAATATGATTTTAAAAAACCTTTTACTATATAGTCTTAGTTGTTTATCCACATCTACTATCTATATTATGTCTTCGTATGGGTGATTGTGCAGTGAATATACTCATGCTTAACAACCTCTAAATCGTTATGCAAAAAAAAATAATTTCGTGTACATATCAGGGCCTGCGTATAATATACTATCACCCTACGTTGAAACACACTCACTACCCCACTATTACAAAATAATTTTATATGTCCTTTATGAGCCTGAAATAACTTATCACTTATAGATTAATTTATAATACTATATCATTTGACAGTAAGTATGTTATATACACATTTTTAATAAAATTCACAAAAAAGGAACTTGAGCAAATGTCTTTTATGGCAAACTAAATAATATATGTACTAATAGAAACAGAACGTTTAGGAACAAACTAAATCTCCGTATATGATACATCAAATTCCCTTACCTTAGACAAGCGTCAATACATCACTTAACAAATCTGAGAGGGTCTATATCTCATATATTAAGGGGCATATGAATTAATTGTGGAATAATAATCTCCCCAAAATATGTTCAGGATCACTTCAACTCCACATTGAGTTCGTTTCTAACCGAATGTCAAGAAACTTCTTATTATCTAAATATATCTTAATTCCAGAGGGCATTCCTATCACTATATAACTAACTGGTTTAACTTCCGTTCCAGATGTAAAGTTAGAGATTTGCATTATGCTAGAACATGAGAGAGGTTAGGCTCTGAAGACTATTAGTTTGCGTGATGCCTACTGGTTATTAGGTCACCTATAGCTTAATTATTTTAATATACACTTTAAGTAATATGTATCTTGATTTGTTAAATATACAATTAAGGAATCTACTTTACTATAATCTGATATAATATTTAAGCTTTATAACGGTGGGTAGGAATATATAGTAACACTTCATATAATTTAAGTTAAAATATAAGATGTTATTGTCTTACTTGTTGTCTTTATCAAAATGGAAATGTGGTTTGGCTTGAGCGTATTCGATGGCTCATGTGTATGAACATTCAGACATCTAGGGTTATCCATTTATGTTCACTGAGTATGTGACTTAATTTTTCAGAGGTAATTATGTATTTTATTATTCATCCTCATTAATTATTTACTTAGTTCATGTGCACCATAACTATTATTCCAATTCACTCTCAGTCGGACGTATTCGCATATACATAGATCTTAACCTTATTAACTATTATGTCTTATTATTTCTCGGTATTTATTATTATTATTCATTTCTCACTTTTTAGTTATTATTATATGATTCTATATATTAGTGATGTACTTTATATTATTTTCTTATTTTTTAATTATTCAGTTATTATATTATTATTAGTGTTATTATTATTATTACCATTTATTATTTTATTCTTATTCATTATTATTATTATTATTATTCACTTTTATTCTTTATTATTATTTTATTATTATTCTTATTTGATTATTATTTATTTATGTAATTATTATTATTAATGTCATGGTATTATTATTATCTATTATACATTCATCTTTTTATGATTGGTATCATTATTTTTATTAATATTCTATTATGTTGTTATTATTACTTATTATTATTTAGGGTATTATTCATTATTCATTATTTATTATTATTAATTATTATTATTTATTATTTTATTATTTTATTTATTATTATTATTATTTTATTATTATTATTATTACTAATGTATTATTAATTTCGTTATTCATTATCTTTATTTGTTTTTATTATTATTATCAATTATATTATTATCTTTTGATTATTATGTATTATTATTATTTATTATTATTATTATATTATTATATTATATTATATTTATTTTACTTATTATTATTATTACTGATTATCTTATTGATTATCTCTAGTATATTCATATTATTTGTATTATCTATTATAATTATGATTATTATATTATTTATTAGTTATTTATGAAATTAAAGCTACCATATTCATTTATTAGTTATTGTTTTCATTTATTATATGGGATTATTTTAGTTCATTATTATTACTAATTAATCGATTTCATGATGTCTTAATTATCTTTCATTGATTATGTAACTTATTATTATTATGTGGATTTAATTATTCATTTATTATTGGTTACAGTTATTTTTTCTTTTTTAATATTTCTCTTTATTATTTAATTATTATTGAACATTTATTTTATTAGTGTTATTTATTTAGTTTATTATGTTCATTCATTGGATTTATTATGTTATATTACTCTATTGATTACTCTGCATTATTGTCACTTTATCATATTCAGTCTCTATTATTATTTATGTATTATTAATTATTATTTTATGTGATTCTTACTACTAGATTCATTCGTTAATGGTATTCACTCTTGAGTCCACGGAGTCTATTATTTATTTATTTGTGTTACCTACATTCTTGGTACTCAGATATCCGAATCACTCACACTAATATACTTTTGTGAGAGTGATGATTATAAAAGTGTGATTATTATTATTTCATAATTATTATTTGAGCGTTTTAATATTCCACTTAACGATCTATTATCAATTATTTATTGGTGAGATGTTTAATTATTATTTTAATTATTATTATTATATATGTGTTTATATTTATTATTAAATTTAGTTCAATTTATTATTAATTTTATTATTATTTATTTTACCAATTATTGTATTAATTATTTTATTATTTATTGATTGTGTGATGTAGTAAATTAAGACTCACTCTCTTATAACGTATTGATTAATTTGATATACTAACGATTTCTATTAATAATTATTTATGCGCGTGATATTGACCTGTATCATTCATACGTATAGTTATACCTCTATCGTGAGTTATAATTTTACTTTATATGTACTTCTATAATTAGTTCGCTCTATTTATTTTTTTACTTTACTGTCTTATATATATTTATTATTATTTATTATTATTATTGTTATTATTATTATTATTATTATTATGTATCTTACTTTAATTATTATTTTATTGTAATTTATTTCTATTCATTGATCTCACTTATCATATTATCTTATACTATTTTGATCATTATGATCTAATCGATTTATCAATTAAGATTTTACTTACTTATTATTATTATTTTACTAATCTATTTAATTTTATACTAAAGTCTATATTTCTTTTAATTGTTAATTATTTGAATCTCGTAGGTCTTATTTATTATGTGTGATTTATTTTGATTTTATTACTTTATTATTTATTTATTTTTATTATTTGATTATTATTTATGATTGTATTTGAGAGAGGCTGCGATTTTTGTATTATTATATATTCTACATCATTTATCTATTGTATAGTTCATTGTTCTGATGTTTTATTTATTTATATAAATGATTATTATTAATTATTTATTAATTTTTATTTATATCACTTCACTCTATATTAGACATTTATATTGTGCTTATAAACGACTCTTACTTTATAATGATTTAGTCTTATACTTTTTTGTTATAGTTTCATGTTGAAATATTAAATATGAATAATATATATATGCTATTATAATTTTATTGTATGTTGTTTCATTCTTTATTTTAGTGATCATTTGTGATTCCATGGTTATTGCTTGTGTGTGCAATGCGTATGTACTACTAATATAGGATCGTGCAAATATATTAGGAGCAATTAGTTGGAGTATTGTGGCGCACAGCTTTATTTTGTGCTCTTTAGAATACTCTCCATTTGGAGCCTTATTTAGTTTGTAGATTATATAATAATTTGATTTATAGTATTATAGTGTCGATTGATGTACATTTTATCTCCGTATTATTATTGTCACTTATCTATTTGTATGATTGATTCACTTACCATCGGATTTATTATTATATTTATGTTCTATTATTTATCTGAATATAACTTTATTAGTGTGCTATCATATAGATCTATTATTAGTGTATTTGATTAGTTTATTATTTTATTATTACTCTATTATTGAGTTTATATATATGTGAGTTCGCCACTCTGAATTTAATTAGTCTGACTGGTCATTATTTATAGTGAGTCGTCAATCTCTTGTTATTATTATGGATTGTTACATCATCATGCTACATATTATCTAAGCTGCTCCGATGTATCTCGTATAGTTTGATCTTATTGACATCGTCGACTAATAATTTATACTATGATATTTAATGTATACTGGCTATAAGTGTTGGGCTAAGTTAGTAGTGAGTATGTGAATACTATAAATAGTGTTGTATTAATTTTATGTATCTTCTTTTACAACTTATATTAACAGTGCTTGTGAGTGACTCTATGATGGACGATAACGTTCCGGGAACTAGAAGCTGTCTTCTGTTTTTCGTATCGCGCTCTATTATTTATATTAATTTATAATAGTTAATTAATTTTAATATATAATTAAGTATAGCTTACAATGTAAATACACAATATAATGGTCATTTCGGTAGATACGCCTCCTACAAATAATACATTTCGCTAAGTTATACTCATAAATTACGACATGCTTCATCTTGAAGATTAATATTATAAATATTAAGTTTTTACTGGAATAAGGGTTATTGTTTGTGTAGTAAGGTTAATCTAATCATTTAGATGGTTGCATTTCGGGTAAGTAACATCTAACAGTTAACTTAGAATATACACCTCGGTAATTGTTTTGGTTTTATGTTTCTATTTTTTATAAGTTAGTACTTTGTTATTAGTTTATTTTCTCCAGTAGTAATTAGTATGAATATCCCGAGCTAATCCTTCGCGTGCTGGTGGTTTAGTTTGGCTGGATGTTGAGCTATTATATAGGTTTCTTATCGCTAATTCGTATTGTGAAGATGACTCTGATTGAATATCAATTGTTATCAATTTGATATACATATACATTTATGGAAGATTTATGATAGTAATATAATACTTTTATTTTAGTTATGTTAGATTTAAAAGTGATGTGATTTACAAAGCTCATCTAAACATATATGTTTAATGACATAATGCCACATGAAATAAAGATATAAATTGAATTACACTTAATTGATCTAGAAGTAATTTTATTGATGAGAACCTGGAATCATAATAACATTAATTAATAACATTAATATAAAGTTAACTCTCTATCATCTCATAGAGGTCTCATTCATCTCATCTCATAGCATTACAATACGTTCTCTCGGTCATCTGTCATAGGTATATCTATTGAATAATAATCCAGGTAAATTGAAAGTAAGTGATTATTTACTTTTTATAGCGCTATCGGTGAAATGGTGAGGGGTGTTTCTAAGAGCTTATCTATTATTGGGAATTAACGGTGAAGTTAAAGCTATATACGCTGGTGTCAATATTGATCATTATATCTAGACTTTTAGATAGTCGGAGTATATTAAATGTGATAATAGTCTGAGATGTGTAAGGTCCCAGATGTGAATATCATGTTATAAATTAAATAATATATATAGAAGTAAAAGGTGCGTATACTATAAAATATGATTGAATGTGATTGAAGATTATATTCTATAATAATTTGTAAGATATTAAATTAAATAATTTATTTAACGTAATTATAATTCTAATTATATTTGATATTATATTTATAATACCAGGCTTATTATTATAAATTAATATTAAATAGTAGTATACAGTAGTGTTAATCTATATTAATACTGGCATGAATATACTATTATTATGAGTTTAGGTAAAGGTCTATGTTAATAAAGGTATTATACTGAGCTTCAGTTATAAGTAATAGTATAAATTTGATTACGTATGACTCTATAATTATATAACGAAACGCACGAATCCACGATGGGCCTCGCGCAGTCAATACGCGTGATACGTCCGAGATGTTGAATATTATCTGTATAAAAAGTTCTTACTGTTGGTGTATTAGTTAAAATGTGTGATTGTAGAAAAACCCTGGTTGGATGAACGCGGCCTTGTGCTAATTGTCATTAAATGTCGCATACTGGCTAACCTCTATATAATTTAAGGAGTACACTACGCTGCGGATAATTAGTTAGCTGCATTGTGTTTACTATAAATTAGATATTCTTATTATCGATAATATCGATTAGTATCAAATAAAAGAACTTGTAAGCCCTTATCATAGTGTAGTTAAGTGATTAAGGTTGAATGATATTTAATGAGTATAAAGTTTTGCATTTCCTAATTGAACTTAAACTTGGCACGTTGCTTGATGTTTAATTTCGCCTGGTGACTATATATTATTTTACTAATATTTAATTGATATGTCTTTTTTGCTGTTCATAATTGTTCTACTGGGTTTGCGTTTGATTTCTCTTATGTATGGTTGATATAATATATGTTCGATAGTCGAGCAGTGTTATTGTAATAAAATGTAATCGTCTACTATATATGGATTAAATATTATAGATGACTGCTTAACATATTTGGACTCGATGTTAGGCTGAATTATGAGAGACTTGCCTATGCGCCTATGTACTTTATGAGTATCTTTCATAAGGTTACAGACCCATGCACTAGTCTAAAGTGTCAACAATAAGAGAGTAAACTAATGTCTCTCGAGATTGTTTATGGATTTTTATAGCAATAGGTATTACCTTCCCTCATTAAAATCGTGCACTTTCAATTGATAAAAATATTAATTCTTCTTTTAATCTATAGCTTGATAGAAGGGATAATTGTACGCAAAAGGCATTTAATAACTATTTTTTCCAAATTTCGCTTACGGTGAAATCCACATATTCGAGAAATCATAGGAAATCATAGCCTAATAAATACTCACGCACTGATAGCTACTTAGAGCTGAATAGTGACTTTCTTATAAATATGAGTGTTCGTTTTATATAGCACGATTAATAGATAAACGTATCAGCAAACTTAATAATACGGAGGCAGAGATGTATTATCTAAATAATCTAACATTTCCTGCTTGAGTTAATTAGTTAAAGCATCAAGAATGAATGTAATTATATTGTTCTATAGGTTAATTTTATGAAAATTGGATATTCTTTGGTTTGTTTCGGAATATGTATTGGAATGTTGAAATTTTGACGCGTACTATTGCGAATTTCAATAAGTTCGCTTGATTTAGTAGATTTATTATGCTCTGAATGTTAACCCATTCATATTTTATAGGATTATTTCATTGAGATAGCCTCCTTGTGGTCTATATATTTATCCTTGGAATATAGAAAGTAGTTATATATGTGAAATATTAGTGTAGGAAGTGTGTGTCTTATTGATTAAGTGGAAGAGTGATTCTTTATAATTACGAAAATATACGTTATAAGGATCTGATGTGAGTATTTATGAGCTGAGAGAAAGATCTGAATCATGGCAGCTTGACTACATGATAGATTTCCATTATTGATATTTATGTCTCGACTTATACTAATAAGGACGGTCAGTCAGAATGATAATTGTGGAGTTATTGAGTAGCAAGCAGATGGAATAGATCGGATGTATGAATATTATGTTAGTTATGTGATTATTTGGCGTTATTGAATGTAGCATATAATGGTATTAAGATGACCGTGGTATTATGCGTATAGTTGAAGGTCATGTGTTATAATTTATGATCATATGTCACTTAAAGTGATTTCCTGATAAAAATTATAATAATAACTTTTTCATAATTGATATTTTCTTAAATTTAGTAAAATAAAAAAGATATTATCTTATGAGAGACAGTTACGAAGAAAAAGTATATAAGGTTTTTTTATTTAGATAAACTTCTACATATGTAATGTGGAGATGGATAGAACGATAGAGTCTGTACTAGATAATTTAATTAATTTAGGTTAATTGGCTAAGCAGAAAGAGCTTTGACACCGAATATAATTAACATTTTCGGTAACTTTAAGTGTTCCGCATTAAATTATTTACGATAATAATCACTATTCACCCTATAAGGGATGAGACTTAGTTATGCAATGAATTGGTGTATATACGATGGAGATTTGTTTATATATTAGAGACATTCAACTATCGAGCGAAGCGATTATAACTGTGATGCTTCTCACTGCATTCAATATAAAAAGTTTAATAGTCGAAGAAAGAATAAAAAGATTATTTCGTGGGTTCCTCCGTTTTAGTGTAACCATAAGAGGAGAAAAGGTATTTGCTCACAACGACAGGAAGGTTGAGTATTGAATGGACCTCCAGAGGCAAATATGTGCGCTGAATAGACTTTTTATTAACTCGCTATAAGGATGTAAGTATTGTTTGAGGATCTTTATGATGTGTTTGTTTTTTTTAGAGTTGCACTATTCGCGCTCCGGTAGACGTATGTTGATATTTGCTAATGATTACAATGACTTGTATAGAAAAGTAAAGTAAATATAAGAATATAAGAGGATTAATGGTTTCTAGCTCTTAGGTCATTTTCTAGAGAGAGTATGCCACTTTTCAAGAGAACAAAGTAGTGAATCAAACTTGGAGTTAGACTCGATACCAAAGTTGTTTGCGCCACACGTTATATAACTAGGGATCAAACACTTTATGAGGTCTTGACACGCAGACATTCAAGTGTGCCTTGTACAAGTATTATGTTATAGGTTTAGTTATTATATCATCTGACCACGTACCACTAGGCTTAAATCTTGTGAGAGTATAAGTAGCGGTATCTATTTTTTAATAAAGGCGTAGAACACAGGTAAATATATACTCTGATAATTAATTAGTGTTTCACGGTTAATGTGATTCATGATCGTATTAGGATAAAAGGATTGATTTTAGTTTTACCTTATATGCAGAAGATAGGTATATTATTTTATCCTATTTAAATATTCGTAAGTTAACTGACTTATAGAGTGGCGCAACACCAGTGATAAATAACGTGTACCTTTATGACATTGAGCTTAAAATTATACTGATTTGGAGATAACAGTCGACAAGGAGTGCTAATTTGTGTCATTTCATGTATACACTGTGTGAGTAATCATATTACACACGTTCATAATACGTCAAGAAAGCTCGTCAATGAATATGTGGGTGATTTGTCACTTTTAAATTATTATATTTTATGAATCTAACAAGATTAGTATATTTACCTATTATATATCCTAATAGTATCCCTACAAAATAAAGGAAATCGTACTCAATTCATTAGCAGTAAATGTTATTGATTTAAGTTATTCCCTATACCCTGTAGTTAATTTTTTAACTTCATTACCTCTCACTTTATAATTAATATTAGCTTGATTAAAAGTTATAACATTTTATTTAATTCTAAAATAGTTAATGTCCAGGTTCCCCGATAGTAGTTTAATATTAATTGTTATATTTTGATTGGGGAGTGGGAGGGGGGGGTGGGGGAAAGATTTTAGCAACTATTCTACATATTCATTAAACTCTGTTCAAATCGAAGAGCGGGGTGAATTATGTTGATATCAACTTGGGTAGACTTTCCCTGACGATTATTTCAAGTGCTAAGGATAGTAAGATATTATATTTATTTACACTTTTAATCTCATTTTATAAAAACCTAGTTAATAAAATCACAATTTTGTAATTGATTCAAAAATACTGCCTCAACCGCATTCCTCTCAGGTTGTGATAGCATTTTTAGAACAATCCCGCATCGTGCTCATAACGCGAGTACTGTCTGTAAGATACTACTTATATATAGCTTGGTCAATTAAGCTAAACACCTGAGTAAGCGTGTCCAAATAAGCCAACAATTCATATTTTTCCAATTATTTTTTGTTTGTTCTGTTTTTCACTTAGCGAACTAACCTCACAGGTGTTCATAAGATCGATTTTTTTTTCGAATTTTAATTATATCACACTATTCGGGTTATCTCAAGACCTCATGAGTAGCATCAGCAGGTGAGGCAAATTTCGGAAAAGCGAAGCACCTGGGGGAAGTTTCTATATAAAACTCCGTTATCGTAGCGTTCTGCTGCTCCCCGGGCGAGTATTAAAAGCTCGAATTGCATTTGAACTTACTCTGCTCTAAGTCAATAAGATAGTATAAGAAATACGGAAGAAGCTGAACCTCTCTAAAAAGAACTGAGTTGTTAAGGGTTTTTCAAGAGTTACCATCAGCTAGCTAAACCAATTGTACCATCTATTTTTTTAAACGGCTGAAAAGACATGATTTGAGTAGCTTCTTACCTTATAATTAAAGTATGTACGGAGCACTCGAAAGAAGTGGAGGTATTACTAATAACACTGCGTTAATCATTTTGTCTGTTCCCTTTAAGCTCTCATAGAGCAACGTAAAGCTAATTATATTAATTACTTTGCTATTATCTTAGGATACTTTTAATAGTTAAAAAGTCCGATCAAAAAGATGATTTTAAAATGATCACTAGAAATTTTATAGCGTATTGAACTTATTGAAACAAAAAAGGCTGTCAACATCTACAACCATGTATTTAAAATAGGTATTTATTATTATGAATAATAACATTACATATAAAACGAAAATATGCTTCAGACGATTTGGAATTTCACTTGATAAAACTCGGAATACAAGGGTGAGTTTTTCAGGTCAATAAAATTTGTTTCCTAAAACTAATAGTAAAAACAGAAAATTTATTGCAGTCTTGGAGAGTCAAGTAACATAAAGGTTAGATATCTAAGCTCTGCGGGTTGTTAAGAAACTCTTGAAGAAATTTTTCTTCCCTCATAAATTTATATGTAAATTTACTTTAAAGACAGCTAACACAGAAATAGTATTGGGATCATCTTGAACATAAAGTTTTTTTTATTAAACCAAATACATATCAAAATAAAAAATTAACTCACTGGAGTACTTGTTATGCATATGCCTCCGTATAACCCGTATCTAATAACTAAATAATATGTAAATTAAATATATAATTTATCTGGGATCCGTGATGCTTAGATCGCGGCATTCACACTTTTCAAAAAGCTCAAATTGCGGGCTTGGTCAAGCAATTTTTATCAAGAGGGATAAGTTCGAAGAGTCGTTATTGGAAGATTGTGATGCGTGGTTTGCTTTGGAAAAACGGGGAATTTAATATTTTTTGTTAAGAAAGAGTGAATTATAAATATTGATCTAAGAGTGATAAATTACAAATTTATATTATATAAGATAACTCTACATTTATAAATAATAATTATAACATTAATATATATATATACTACGTTAAGTATTATTATATTTATTATTATTTAATTATAAGTGATGTAGTAAAATGTGCTAATTAATTATTAATAAATATTATATCAATTTTTGAATCGTCGAATGATATAGAAACAAGAGGGTGAAACACTTTCTTCAGTACTTAGGTTTTACGAAATACCGAAACATTTTAATAAGAGTATGGGCTGGTTTATTTAATCAGTAGTGTATTCCATTTATTATATTTAATGTGGATAATACAGTAGGCCGTATATTAATAATATGTGATACTTTTTATTATCAATCTATATTTTTTTAGGCGCTCAATGTATTTTCAAGTGACTAGCTAATGAGATCTTCCATGAGTAAGCCGTTATTATCGACATAGGCTAATGTGTTATTCGAAATGACAGACAAATAGGTCTTAACTACATTCTTCCTCAGCTTACCTAGATGCAACTATTGTTTATATATTGGCAGTATTTTTGGATCGTACTATATATTTATATTATGATATAGAAGATATATTTAATTTTTATTTAGTATGTATATATGGGTAATAAAAATCATAAAATAAAATTAAATTTATATTATATAAATATACCAAAGTAAATGAGACCTCTTACCCTTATATAAGGGAAAGGGTGATAAGACTAACTATGATAATATGCTTATACTACAATCTCTTTTTGGTAGTATAGTATACGTTAAGCGTAATAGAGTCATTATAGGCTACGTGTATGGTTACGTTAATTAAGATTATAAATTAATAAGATATGTATGGTTAAAGTTAGAGATGATATAGAGTATAGTTATGGAGATTTAAGTACTATATTAGATATACTGTTAGTAAATACATAATTATATAACTTATAATTATAGTGTTACGTGGATATATATTAAATCTATAGACTGATAAGTATGATGATATTAATATCACTGGTAGAGTATATATATTATAATGTTAAATTAATATTATTACATATATATATGAATAATATAATATTTAATAATAATTAATAATTTATAAATATATATATATATATATTATATATTAATAATTATATATTATAATATATATTAATTTAAATATATATAAATTTATAATATATATAATATATTATTATATTATTAATTATATATATATATATATTAATATATTATTAATTATATTAATATATTATATTATATGTATTAATAATTCTGTTATAAAAATATAGTTTATTTCCACTACATGTTCACAATATTTCAAAGTCACTGTAGTAAGATCGGATAATAAAAGATGCTTACATCGAATCAATAATAACTTATTAATTTGATTTTATAATTTATATATTATTATATACTATATTATATAAAATAATTTATTTGAAGATTTCACATTAATTGTTTCTATGAATCAAATGAGAATTAAAAATTTATATTTATAATAATCCCATATTTACTAAATTAAGTAATGGGTTAAGTTGTGATAGTCTCTAATATATATTTATGTAAGATCCCTGGGAGAATAAACAGATTATTCAGCAGTCTATTAAAAGGTTGTAGACAAACTTAAATATAAGACTATAAATTAGATTTCTATAAAGAAAATATTATAATCATTTTTTAAGGAATGAATATAAAACAACGATCAAAAATATTAAAAATTATTTATCAACATTTAAATTTATAAATCTGCAAAAAATTTGATATAATAAAATATATTAAAGAATATTAAATATATAGATGAAATAAATATCTAAATAAATAATTCAATTAATTTAATTAATATGATAAGAAATTTAAATTCATATATGTATTAAACTTGCTAAGTTTTTTTAGATAAATCTTGCAAAAGTTGCCTATGAATAACGTATGAATAAACATACAATCTGTTAGTTAAAAATATTATAAATTCTCTATTAACAATATCACTAAACGATAGGGCAATATACATATTATTTAGAGTTATGCCGCCATTTTAATGATTATTAGTAAAATAATTTTAAATTTACTCAATATAGCTGGCTAATTATTAAAAAACTACTGATATCTTTTCTCTTTACTCACAATATAATTATAGTACCGGTCATATTATATAATAAATGATTTAATAATTATATATTAACTATTACCGTATGACTATTATATATATCCATATATATCTAATAATTATAATATTTATTTAAATATAAATATTACATATATATTACATCCACTAGTATATTATTATTATATTTTATCTTACTTTATTCTTATCTGTACGGTCACTCCTTACTAATAGTTATAATTATATTATTTATGATATATTATAATTAAATATTATTAACTTAACACTATGATAATATATATTTTTTAATCTTAATATTAATAATATTACTATTAATATATAATATTATACTCTAATATATTGATATATACGGTATACTATGTTCTCTAGACTTGATATATATATATTATTAAATAATTGAATAGATTTTATTATAATAATATATTATAATTTAATAAATTATGAATAAAAAATTACATAAAACGTCTGGAACTAATTTGAATTTTTTATAATCGAATTTTTAATAACTAATTGTAAATAATTTTCTCTACCGAGATGAATACTTTCATCCAGTCAATAAAATCGCTTTCTTGGGCTTAATTGAGATGGAATAATCTTATAAGAGACGTGATATTTATATCAGAGCTTCATAACCTAGAACATAGGTTTGGTATATAGTTATAATATTATCATATTTGAAAATTAGACTTTTATATAAAACTAGTGGACCGCATCATATAGGCTTTTACTAACACAACTGTGCTCTACATAATGACTTCCAGGCCTCATTACATAATGTCTTTAAAATTAATTATATTATTAAATAATTGGTTTGTCTTAGTCATGAAGGAGACATTCACAATTATTAAATATTACTTACATCGAGTTTTGGAAGATGAATTAATAGATTACCAATTTAATTATTTTATCAAAATACTAATTCAAATAGTTATATCGCAGTTTACAAATTAGTATAGTAACTGTTTATGTATTAATCATGGAATTCTCGGTAACTTTAGACCTTACCAGAGTAATAGTAAATATATATATTCTATTTTATTTTAGTGTCTATGATGTTATAGCACATATTTTAATAATAACGTATAGTTTGTGGTCTAACAATCTATATTTATAATATAGAACCGTATATAATGAAATATTAATAAAAATCAATAATTCATTATGAAAAATAAACAATTATTCCTCAATATTATATAATTAGTAATAATATTGATCTTTGTTATTAAATAGTATATATATAAACAACAATTCGAAGAGCCACATATCATATACACATAAGTGTAATAATTGTTAGTTATGTCATGGAAATGTTAATACTCGACTAGTTGTTCAGGGCGGAGCAGGATAAAAATTTATTAATTTTAATTTTTTTTTAACCATATCTTACGTTTGGTCATGAATGCATAATTTCCCTCTCGCGTCACAATTGTTTTAAGCTTTCGAGATGAGATACTAACTTTCTGTTTTGCCATTATATTGGTTTTATTACATAGAATATTACTCACTAACACAGAAGAAATTAACATTTTATGAACTTTTTTTTAAATTTTTTTATTTTTGTTTGACAATCGCTCTTACACTGTTTACCTAAATTCTATTTCCTACTCCTTCTCGATTTTATAACTATAACAATAAATCTCTATTTACTATTGAAGTATAATTTATGGCCTCATTTAAACATAAAGGTCAGGTCATTTACTAGAATTTATTAAATAGAATTATCACGGGTAAAATTACTAAATTCGTATTTTTACAGTGTCCATCAACATTTTACGTATCACATTGAGCGGAACTGTCTGATTAACTCTGGTGCATGGTATTACTTAGAATCTTATGGTATAACCGCAATCTTCTATTCTTTTAAAAATTAGTTCTGTCTCTTGTTATGTAATTTAAAATATAACGTGTCAGAGAGTCTCTCAATTATTTTTCAGCTTTCTTCATCATACTATATTGCGCTTGTTGTATAAATATTGTTCTTCCTTCTTCTCATTTTTGATAATAACTATTTATGCTTTTGTAGGTACTTTGAGCAATATTGAAAGTCGTTATCTATGTAATTTTTTTTTCACTTTCTCTTATAATATTTTTATTTAAAATACTCCCAAAATTTTTTCTCATTATTATTATTTTATTATAACAAAATTTAAATTTTAAATTTTATTTAATAAATAAAAGTACTCAGTCAAAAATCATTGGGTACTTTGTTCACCGTAACTTTCTCTCAAAACCCTATTTCTCTTTTGAGAACCTCGTACCCTATCCTTAGTCAACTCACCACTCGCTCATCGAGCAGCCCCGATCAATTTATTCCAAAACAATTTTTCTTTAAAGGAATAAAACATTCTTGGGCTAAATACAATCGCTCACTTTATCAAATCTCGATCTCCTATGAGCTCATATTCTTAAAATATATCTTTTAAAGCAGATATAAATATAGCATTCAACTCATATCACATTGATAGGAGAGATAAGCTGTATATTGGTGGTATAAGCTAGCATATCTTGAGAAAATTTTGAGAGATAACAATGTAACATTGTAGGGTACAAAATTCAGAACATCCAAATTAGTAGTAACACGCCGTTGGGCATATACTTAATAGCTTTTTAACACTCTATGTTGTCATATAACTGAGAAGGGGTTGGAGGAGAGAGGGGTGGAGGGGAGGAGGGGTGTGTGCATCTTGATTGTATTTCTAAAACTTGTGTATTATTTTATCATAGTATGTATTGTTATTTAGTCCATGGGGCCATTCTCTATATAATGCTTTCTGACGGTGCAGAAATCTAGGTAAAATTCAACCAGAGTTAGAAACTTTTGCTGCACGAAAAAAACTGACAAATTGGTCAATAGTTTGATTAAATCGCCTCTTTCTAATCATTCGCAAGTACAAGGATTACCTACAATGGATGGCGACTTCTCTCTGAACTGGATGCATCTTAATCTTGACTTCGACACAGAAATATCCCTTCTCCGACTAATATTGTACTAATTATATTGTATCATTCATTAAAGATCATCCGTTTCGAGCCACTAGAGAGTCCGAATAAATTATTGTCCAATGGGCTGATAGATCACGATGTCTTTCCGCAGGTACATTAAGAAGCGTTAATGGGACGAATGGAAGCTTGTGAGACCCACAACATGCAAAAAGTAATGGACTCGGAGAAATAATTGATTAATGTGTATTTTACACAGTTATACAAACTTATATTCGTACTCACCTTTACTTTTCTATGAATTTTATGTATATTTTGAATTAAAATCCAAAACCTTTTCTCAAATATAGATTAAATAGAAGATTTATATTATGAACAGAGTAGGATAATTTCTCTTGAATACTACTGTTAGATAGTACTCATTTCACTCTGATTGAGACTCACTCTCCTTTTTGAGTGCTTTACAGAGCTTTGTCTCCAGACATAACACATATATTACCCGTGTTAAGAGAGAATAAGTTTTCTTCATAGGAGTCGCTGTACAATCATTCGGCTGGCAACCTGTCGCCTACGCATCATACTAAATATGGTCTCTCTTGAAAGTTGTTGTCGGAAAAGCCTT
>JABUQX010115257.1:0-12500 GCA_015478945.1 Trachelipus rathkii | reverse complement strand
CCCGGTCCAAAGCTTTGGATATGTCAACCCACCACGCAAAGTCTACCCGTATTTTCCTAGGCGGAAAACCATTAAATCAGTAAGATAGGGAAAGTATATCGCCAGTGAGACCTCGAGCGCGAAGCCGTACTGGCGATCAGAAAGAAGTGAATGAGATTCCAGTTGATCTAAGAAATGAGAGTTTAGAAGAGAGTTTCAAACATCTTAGATAGAATACAAGTAAGAGCTATAGGGCGATAGCTTGAAAAGATTCAGAGCGGCTTCCTTTTTTCGGAATAGGTTGGGACATGTGCGTGCTTCCAACACTGAGAGAAAGTGGTTAGTTATGAGACATAGAGAATATAGTTGAACGAGGCGGGGTCAGAACGAAGCACACTCCCTCAAAACTCGGGAGGAATGCCATCCGGCCCACCCGCCTTCCTAACGTTCGTAGAATTCAGGAGCCCATGCACCCGATCGAAATTAATCACAGGCCAAAGGCAATAGAACACCTGAGAGGAGGAAGAGATGGAGGAGGAGAATGCCAGAATCGTCCAGGGTTGATTAGAGGGATAAAATAGGAGGCCGAAGAATTGGCCTTTTCAGTTGTGAGAATTTAGCAAACAGAACCATCAGAGCGAATAAGAGGGAAAGACAGATTACAGAAGTTTTAGAGATGTTTTTGCAAGAGGCCAGAAAGATTTTGTCAGTAGGAGAACCAAGGAGGTTAGCGCAACTTTCAGTTTGATGAAAGCCCCGCGTTTGCTCCGTCGAAGAGTATCCGCCAACCGATTTCTAGCAGAATTGCAAAAAGCTAGAGGATAAAGAAGAGAATTTTTTCCACTCCCGATACGCACTGTCTCTAGCCTGAATGCCAGAGAACAAGCACGATCGAACCATGGATTTATGAGCGAGAGAAAGATTTAGTTCGGAGAAGGAATAAACCTACTCCAATCCCATCAACGATTTACAGCGCCCACCCTTATCGCAGGAAGTGAAGCGTCACCAGAGACAAAACAGTCATTCCATTATAGTTGGCGTAGAAGCAACGCAAGGCCCCCCAATTCGGCCGATCAAAGTGCCAGAAAAAAACGCGTAAGGGCAGGATGGAGCTGTTGCATAGAAAGAAAGTATTAAAATTAAGGATATAAGGTGTGGTCAGAATTTACCAAATCAGGAGCCGGAAGGTGGTGTATTTTATAGAGAGAAGGACTAGTGTGAAACATAGGTCAAGTGTGGTCAAGAATTTTGACGATCCGGAATGTGTGTGGGTTCTTTAATTAGTTGCTCCAGATCGTGAGATGCCTAAATGATCGGCCTTCCTCCCCACCTAAATCAGTATGAGAGAACCCAAACCATTCAGTGTTGTTACATTGAAATCCCTAAATAGAGGACCTCAGTATTTGGATGAGAAGATGTAACAGTCTCGTGAGAAGTAGTAAGTTAATCAAAAAGGCGTTAAAATCTGTTCTGTTAGGAGAACAGTAGCAGAAGCCACAAGATTATTGTAGTAGAAGAAGAAAGATTTTAATGGCCACAGAACATCGAAGTTAGGAGATTCGAGATTCTCGAGACGTTTTACGGGTAGTGTTATGTTACATAGGCACATTACTCCACCCTTTAGGACGAATATTTATGAAATAAGGTTATAGTGGCACATATTTAAACGATGTTATGATGAATCCTAGCCATCTGCGGTCTCAGGAACACAGGAAGCAAAAAGGTTAGATTAGAGTTAGAGAGCGTGGTATTCCACGATGCCATAGTAGATTGCAAGCCCACGGATGTTAGCAAAGCGATAGTAAGCCCGCGCCGGTGGCAAATCTGCCATCTTGCATGCACATACAAAACCACAAAACAAACAGACAAAAAAAAAAAAATAAACAGACAAACGCTAAATCAGGTTCAAATTATTCACACATTAAAACCTAAAATAAACCGTAAATGCTAAAAAAGCTAAATCGTATTACAGTAAATATGCTAAAAAATATAAAAATCCTAAAGTTTAAAAACACTAACGCTCACTTGCACCCTTATAAATTTTAAAAAAAAAAAAAAAGTAAATAAAATTGATTTAAACATTAAAACCTAAATTTAAAAGTTAAAGTGCAAAAATAATAAAAATCCTATTTTAAACAAACAAAAAAAAAAAAAAAAAAAAAAAAAAAAAAAAAAAAAAAAAAAAAAAAAAAAAAAAAAAAAAAAAAAAAAAAAAAGAAAAGAAAAAAGTTAAAACTAGGACTTATCTTTTAAAACCTCGTACGTAGAACTTTACTAAAACGGATAAAATGGTTTCAAAGTAGTAGATTTAATAAATTCTAAATAAATAAAAAAAAAAGTTGAAAAATAAACACTTTCAATTAAACACAGCAATACATAAACACAATAAATAAAAGGATACAATTATTTCACTGAGAGCACAACATTCAAGCACGTCTTCACACCACGAAACCTACCACAGTACTAATAATTATATAATATATATATATATATATATATATATATATTATATATATTTATATAGTAATATATATATATATATATATATATATAGATATATATATATAATATATATATAATAATAATAATAATAATATTATTAGTAGTAAGTATGGCAAGTTCAGCAGATGATCCAGCAGATGACTGGATTCCAGGAGCCTGGAATGCTGGAATGCTGGAAATATTTTTATTATTTTTTCAGGAATTCTGGTATGTTTTTTAACCATAGATTTTTATTTCGGAGTCGGACCCGGAGTCGGAGCCGGAGTCGGAGCCGGAGCCGGAGCCGGAGACTTCGATGACGCGTCCCGCTGATCGATTTTGGTGCTTGAGGTGTCCATCTATGGTTTTTTGGGTCAGGGAAGGTTTATGAGGTATGTGAGGCGTTTGGAACAGGGTATTCAAGTCAAATGCCGACATGACTTGGTTGGAAATTCGTAAGGTCGTCAGATTTTGACACTTGAGGTGTCCATCTATGGGTTTTTGGGTCAGGAATCCGTTTATGGAGGTTTGTGAGGGTTTGAAACAGGGAAAATTCAAGTCAAAGCCGAACAGACTGTGATTGGAAAATTCGTCAGCGTCGTCGCATTTTAGACACTAGTGTCCATCTATGGGTTTTTTTTTTGTGGTCAGGAAGCCGTTTATGAGGTATGTGAGGCGTTTGGAACAGGGAATTTCAAGTCAAATGCCGACATGACTTGGTTGGCAAATCGTAAGCGTCGTCAGATTAGGACACTTGAGGGTGTCATTATGGTTTTTTTTGCGGTTCAGGGAAGCCGTTATGCAGGTATGCTGAGCGTTTTGAACAGGAAATCAAGCTCAAATGCCGACATACTTGTTGGAAATTCCGTAAGGTCGTCAGATTTTGACGCTTGAGGTGTCCATCTATGGGTTTTTGGGTCATGGAAGCCGTTTATTGAGGTATGTGAGGCGTTTGGAACAGGAATTCAAGTCAAATGCGACATGGACTTGGTGGAAAATTCGATTTCAAGTCGCAGATTTGTGACGCTTGAGGTGTCCATCTATGCGGTTTTTGGGGTCATGGAAGCCATGTATGAGGTATGTGAGGCGTTTGAAACAGGGAATTCAAGTCAAATGCCGACCTGACTTGGATTTTCTCTATAATCGCAGATTTTGACGCTTGGGGTGTCCATCTATGGGTTTTTTGGGGTCAGGGAAGCCGTTTATGAGGTATGTGAGGCGTATGGAACAGGGAATCCAAGTCAAATGCCGACATGACTTGGACTTTCTCTGAAATTGCTAAGTTTTATACTTTTGATTGGTCAAATTAAGGGTTCCTAAGGGTGGTGAGACCAATTTTGAGGTCAGGTTGGCCAATATTTGAGTTTTAGAAGGGTTAGCAATAAGTCTTATAACCCACACTTTTCTTCACCACTCAATTAGATGAGTTCTAGTTGACTTGTCTTCTTCAAACTAGGCTCCGGTTAGAAGGTGACGTAACCTCATTGTAGACGAGGTTGTTATGTCCCCGTGCTCACCCCAAAGGGTACACCTCATCCCCTAAAAATCGAATGTGCGTAGAAGTTGAAATTTGTGAGAAAGGATCAGAGTGCGATTTCTGTAAAGAATCGGTTTGGAATTCAGAGGAATGACAACGGCACGGTGCTGGAGCAGGCTGCCGGTACCTATGTTAGTAAGCATTCGTTTAATAATACAATATTATTACTGTTCACATACCTGATACTGTCTATCATTTTCAAAACCTTAATTGGCATTGCATCTTGCAAGATAACCCGTCTTTCTAAATGGTTCAATACTGACATTTATATTTTCAAATCTCATTTTCTTTTTATAAATGCTAACAATATAATTTTTTTCTTAAGTTGAAACATGTATATATTGGTGCTATGCAATTTTTTTATGTTTTTATTTTACATTTATACTTTATGTTTAATTTAATTTTTATTATTTTTATTTTATTTTTTAATTTTTTTTTTTTTTTTTTTTTAACTTTTTTTTTTTATATTTTTATTTTGTTTTATTTTTTTTTGTTTTATTTGCTTTAAACATTTTGTTTTTACTAAAAAATTTATTCTTTTTATGTTTATAACTTAAAAATTTTGCATTTTTACATACCTTAAAGCAGTAAATCAGTAAAACAGTAAATCAAACTACCCTCCATACCCACATATCCATCCATGATCTATTGATCTATTGATCTATTGATCTATTGATCTATTGATCTATTGATTCAAGTCATATTTTGTATAACATAACACAAAAACTTTTATTTATTTTGTTTTGTTTCTTTAAACTTTTCGTTTTTACTAAAAAATTTATTCCTTTTATGTTTATAACTTAAAAAAATTTGCATATTTACATACCTTAAAGCAGTAAATCAGTAAATCAGTAAATCATACTGCCCTCCATACCCTCATACCCTTCTGTGATCTATTGATCTATTGATCTATTGATTCAAGTCATATTTTGTATAACATAACACAAAAACTTTTATTTATTTTTGTTTTGTTTCTTTAAACTTTTCGTTTTTTACTAAAATTTTTATTTATGTTATAACTAAAAAAATTTGTATATTACATACCTTAAAGCAGTAAATCAGTAAATCAGTAAATCAAACTGCCCTCCATACCCTCATACCCTTCTGTGATCTATTGATCTATTGATCTATTGATCTATTGATCTATTGATTCAAGTCATATTTTGTATAACATAACACAAAACTTTTATTTATTTTTGTTTTGTTTCTTTAAACATTTTGTTTTTACTAAAAAAAAAATTATTCCTTTATATCATTATAACTGTAAAAAAAATTTGCATATTTACATACCTTAAAGCAGTAAATCATGTAAATCAGTAAAATCAAACTGCCCTCCATACCTCATACCCTTCTGTGAATCTATTGATCTATTGAATCTATGATCTATTGATCTTATTGATTCAAGCTCAATTTTTTATAACATAACACAAAACATTTATTTATTTTGTTTGTTTTGTTAAACTTTTCGTTTATACTAAAAAATTTATTCTTTTTAGTTTTTATAACTTAAAAATTTTAGATTTTTACATACCTTAGATCAGCTAAAAGCAGTAAATCAGTAAATCAGTAAATCAAAACTGCCCTCCATACCCTCATACCCTTCTGTGATCTATTGATCTATGGATCTATTGATTCAAGTTCATATTTTTGCTATAACATAACACAAACCTTTTATTTATTTTTGTTTTGTTCTTAAACTTTTCGTATTTACTAAAAAAAAATTTATCTTTTTATGGTTATAACTTAAAAAAAATTTGCCTATTTACATACCTAAGCAGTTATTCAGTAAATCAGTAAATCAACTAGCCCCTCCATACCCTCATACCCATTCATGATCTATTGATCTATTGATCTATTTGATCTATTGATTCAAGTCATATTTTATGTATAACATAACACAAACATTTATTTATTTTGTTTTGTTTCTTTAAACTTTTCGTTTTTACTAAAAAATTTATTCCTTTTATGTTTATAACTTAAATTTTTTTGCATATTTACATACCTTAAAGCAGTAAATCAGTAAATCAAACTGCCCTCCATACCCTCATACCCTTCTGCGATCTATTGATCTAATTGATCTATTGATCATGATTCAAGTCATATTTTGTATACATAACACAAAAAATTTTATTTAATTTGTTTTAAATGTTCTTTAAACTTTTCGTTTTTTACTAAAAAATTTATTCCTTTTATTGCGTTTATAACTTAAAAAAATTCATATTTACATACCTTAAAGCAGTAAATCAGTAAATCAGTAAATCAAACTGCCCTCCATACCCTCATACCCTTCCATGATCTATTGATCTATTGATCTATTGATCTATTGATTCAAGTCATATTTTGTATAACATAACACAAAACTTTTATTTATTTTTGTTTTGTTCTTTAAACTTTTCGTTTTTTACTAAAAAATTTATTCCTTTTATGTTTATAACTTTAAAAAATTTGCATATTTACATATCTTAAAGCAGTAAATCAATAAATCAGTAAATCAAACTGTATCCAGATATCCTCATACCCTTCCATGATCTATTGATTGATCTATTGACTCAAGTCATATTTTTGTACAAACATAACACAAAACTTTTATTTATTTTTTGTTTTGTTTCTATAAACTTTTCGTTTTTACTATAAAAATTTATTTATTTTGTTTAATTTGCTTTAAATATTTTGTTTTTACTAAAAAATTTATTCTTTTTATGTTTATAACTTAAAAAATTTGCATATTTACATACCTTAAAGCAGTAAATCAGTAAATCAGTTAATCAAACTGACCTCCATAACCTCATATCCTTCTGTGATCTATTGATCTAATGATCTATTGATCTATTGATCTATTGATTCAAGTCATATTTTGTATAACATAACACAAAACTTTTATTTATTTTTGTTTTGTTTCTTTAAACTTTTTGTGTTTTTACTAAAAAATTTATTCCTTTTATGTTTATAACTTAAAAAAAATTTGCATATTTACATACCTTAAAGCAGTAAATCAGTAAATCAGTAAATCAAACTGCCCTCCATACCCTCATACCCTTCTGTGATCTATTGATCTATTGATCTATTGATCTATTGATTCAAGTCATATTTTGTATAACATAACACAAAACTTATATTTATTTTTTTTTTTTTTGTTCTTTAAACTTTTCGTTTTTTACTAAAAAATTTATTCTTTTTATGTTTATAACTTAAAAAAAATTTGCATATTTACATACCTTAAAGCAGTAAATCAGTAATCAGTAAATCAAACGACCCCCATTAACCATCAATCCTTCTGTGATCTATTGATCTATTGATCTATTGATCTATTGATCTAATGATTCAAGTCATATTTTGTATAACATAACACAAAAACTTTTATTTATTTTTGTTTTGTTTCTTTAAACTTTTCGTTTTTTACTAAAAAATTTATTCTTTTATGTTTATAACTTAAAAAAAATTTGCATATTTACATACCTTAAAGCAGTAAATCAGTAAATCATAAATCAAACCGCTCCTCTATCCTCATACCCTTCCATGATCTATTGATCTATTGATCTATTGATTCAAGTCATATTTTGTATAACATAACACAAAAACTTTTATTTATTTTGTTTTGTTTCTTTAAACTTTTCGTTTTTTTACTAAAAAATTTATTCTTTTTATGTTTATAACTTAAAAATTTGCATTTTTACATGCCTTAAAGCAGTAAATCAGTAAATCAGTAAATCAAACTGTATCCAGCCATCCTCCTACCCTTCCATGATCTATTGATCTATTGATCTATTGATCTATTGATCTATTGATTCATAAAATCTTTTATTTATTTTGTTTTGTTTCTTTAAACTTTTGTTTTTACTAAAAAATTTATTCTTTTTATGTTTATAACTTAAAAATTTTGCATTTTTACATACCCTAAAGCAGTAAATCAGTAAATCAGTTAAGTCAAACTAACCTTCGCATTACCCTCATATCCTACTGTGATCTATTGATTCTATATTCTATGCATCTATTGATCTATTGATTTCAAGTCATATTTTGTATTAACTAAAAAAATTTATTCTTTTTATGTTTATAACTTTATTTTTTTTTTTTTTTTCATTTTACATACCCTAAAGCAGTAAATCAGTAAATCAGTAAATCAAACTGCCCTCCATACCCTCATACCCTTCTGTGATCTATTGATCTATTGATCTATTGATCTATTGATCTATTGATTCAAGTCATATTTTGTATAACATAACACAAAAAATTTTATTTATTTTGTTTTGTTTCTTTAAACATTATGTTTTTACTATAAAAATTTATTTATTTTGTTTAATTTGCTTTAAATATTTTGTTTTTACTAAAAAAATTGTTCCTTCTATGTTTATAACTTAATTTTTTTTTTGCATATTTACAAACCTTAAAGCAGTAAATCAATAAATCAGTAAATCAAACTGCCCTCCATACCCCCATATCCTTCGGTGAACTATTGATCTATTGATCTATTAATCTATCGATCTAATGATTCAAGTCATAGTTTAGTATAACATACACAAAAAACTTTTATTTATTTTTGTTTGTTTATGGAACATTTTGTTTTTACTAAAAAATTTATTCTTTTTATGTTTATAACTTTAAAAAAAATTTGCATATTTACATACCCTAAAGCAGTAAATCAGTAAATCAGTAAACAGTAAATCAGTAAATCAGTAAAGCAGGTTATCAGTAAATCAGTAAATCAGTAAATCAAACTGTCCTCCATACCCTCATACCCTTCTGTGATCTATTGATCTATTGATCTATTGATCTATTGATCTATTAATCTATTGATCTATTGATTCAAGTCATATTTTGTATAACATAACACAAAAACTTTTATTTATTTTGTTTTGTTTCTTTAAACATTTTGTTTTTACTAAAAAATTATTTATTTTGTTTAATTTGCTTTAAATATTTTGTTTTACTAAAAAATTTATTCTTTTTATGTTTATAACTTAAAAAATTTGCATTTTTACATACCTTAAAGCAGTAAATCAGTAAATCAGTAAATCAAACTGCCCTCCATACCCTCATATCCTTCTGTGATCTATTGATCTATTGATCTATTGATCTATTAATCTATTGATTCAAGTCATATTTTGTATAACATAACACAAAAACTTTTATTTATTTTGTTTTGTTTCTTTAAACTTTTCGTTTTTTACTAAAAAATTTATTCTTTTTATGTTTATAACTTAAAAAATTTGCATTTTTACATACCTTAAAGCAGTAAATCAGTAAATCAGTAAATCAAACTGCCCTCCATACCCTCATATCCTTCTGTGATCTATTGATCTATTGATCTATTGATCTATTAATCTATTGATTCAAGTCATATTTTGTATAACATAACACAAAAACTTTTATTTATTTTGTTTTGTTTCTTTAAACTTTTCGTTTTTACTAAAAAATTTATTTATTTTTGCTTATTCTGTTTAAAATATTTTGTTTTAATTAAAATTTCTTTCTTTTTATGTTTATAACTTAAAAAAAATGACATTTTACATACCTTAAAACAGTAAATCAGTAAATCAGTAAATCAAACTGTATCCAGCCACCCTCCTACCCTATCATGATCTATTGATCTATTGATCTATTGATTCAAGTATCTTTTTGTATAACATAACATAAAAATAAATTCTTTGCTGTGGCTGTTGTTGTTTTGTTGTTGTTGTGTTATATACATGTTGTTGTGGTTGGTTGTTGTTGTGTTGTTGGTTGTTGTTGTTGTTTGTTGTTGTTGTTGTTGTTGCTGTAAATATATTCATACGTCAAGTTAAATGAAAATATACAACACTTTTTCAAACATATCTCTAAAATATTAATGTCAATATTACAATGTTAATGTAAAATTAACATTAATATTTTAGAGATATGTTTGAAAAAGTGTTGTATATTTTCATTTAACTTGAACGTAAGATATATTTAACAGCAACAACAACAACAACAACAACAACAACAACAACAACAACAACAACAACAGCAACAAACACAACAAACAACAGCAAACAACAACAGCCCAGCAAAGAATTTATTTTTATGTTATGTTATACAAAAATATTGAACTTCAATAGATCAATAGATCAATAGTTAAGTTGTTAGCAGGAGGGTGGCTGGATACAGTTTAATTTACTTGATTTACTGAATTTACTGTTTTAAGGGTATGTAAATGCTAAAAATTTTTTTAAGTTATAAACATAAAGAAAGAAATTTTTAATTTAAAACAAAACATTGCAAGCATGAATAAAAAAAATTATTTACATCTCTAAGATCTAAAAGTTTAATTAATTTCAACAAAATAAATAAAAGGTTTGTGTATGTTATACATAATATGACTTGAATCAATAGAATTAATAGATCAATAGAGCAATAGATCAATAAGATCATGAGAAGGGTATGAGGGTATGGAGGGCAGTTTGATTTACTGATTTACTTGTTTTACTGCTTTAAGTATGTAAAAATGTTTGCAAATTTTTTTAAGTTATAAACATTAAAAAAGAATTAAATTTTTTAGTAAAACGAAAAGTTTAAAGAAGAAACAAAACAAAATAAATAAAAGGTTTTTGTGTTAGCTTACAAAAATATGAATTAAAGGGAATGGATTAATAATTCAATAGGATCAGTAGATCAATAGATCACAGAAGATATGAGGGGTAGGAAGGCAGTTTGATTTACTGATTTACTGATTTACTGCTTCAAGGTATGTAAAAATGCAAATTTTTTAAGTTATAAACATAAAAAGAATAAATTTTTTAGTAAAAACAAAATATTTAAAGCAAAATAAACAAAAATAAATAAATTTTTATAGTAAAAACAAAATGTTTAAAAACAAAACAAAATAAATAAAAGTTTTTGTGGTATGTATACAAAAATATGACTTGAATCAATAGATCAATAGATAATAGATCAATAGATCAATAGATCAATAGATCAATAGATCACAGAAGCGTTGGAGGCGGGGGAGGACAGTTGATTTACTGATTTTACTGATTTACTGATAAACCTGCTTTACTGATTACTGATTTACTGTTTACTGATTTACTGATTTACTGCTTAGGGTATGTTAAATATGCAAATTTTTTTTAAGTTATAAACATAAAAATGAATAAAATTTTTTAGTAAAACAGAATGTTAAAGAAACAAAACAAAAATAAATAAAAGTTTTGTTTATGTTATACTAAATATTATGACTTGAATCATTAGATCGATAGATTAATAGATCAATAGAATCAATAGTTTCATCCGAAGGATATGGCGTTTATGGAGGCAGGTTGATTACTGATTTATGATTTACGGCTTTAAGCGTTTGTAAATATGCAAAAAAAAAAATTAAGTTATAAACATTAGAAGAACAATTTTTTTAGTAAAAACAAAATATTAAAAGCAAATTTAACAAAATAAATAAATTTTTATAGTAAAAACATAATGTTTAAAGAAACAAGACAAAAATATAAATAAAAGTTTTTTGTTGTTATACAATAAAACATATGACTTGAATCAATAGCACAACTTGAAATCAATAGATCAATAGATCAATAGATCAATAGATCACAGAAAGGTATGAGGGTATGGAGGCAGTTTGCTTACTGATTACTGATTTTACTGCTTTAGGGTATGTAAAATATGGTGCAAAAAAAAAAAAATAAAGTTATAAACATAAAAAGAATAAAATTTTTTTAGTTAGTATACAAAAATATTGACTTGAATCAATAGCATCATAGATCAATAGATCAAATAGATCAATAGATCACAGAAGGATATGAGGTTATGGAGGTCAGTTTGATTAACTGTGCATTTACTGATTTACTGCTTTTAAGGTATGTAAAAATATGAAAAATTTTCTAAAGTATTAAGATCAAATGTAAAAATTTTAAAGTAAATTTTCAAAAGTTTAAAGAAAAAACAAAAAATATCAGAAATAAAATTTTGTGCTATGTTATACAAAATATGCCTTGCATCAATTTGATAAAAAAAGATCATTCTTGTGATTCACTAAATTTTGGAGTTTTGATTTTACTGCATTGACTGAATTTCACCTTATAATCATGTAAAAAATGCAAATTTTTAAGTTATAAACATAAAAAAGAATTAAATTTTTTTTTATTAAAAAACGAAAAGTTTAAAGGAAACGAAACAAAAATAAAATAAAAAGTTTTTGTTGTTTTATGTTGTACAAAATATGACTTGAGTCAATAGATCAATAGTTCAATAGATCATGGAAGGGTATGAGGATGTCTGGATACAGTTTGATTTACTTTGATTTACTGATTTTACTGCTTTAGGGTATGTTAAAATATGCAAAATTTTTTTTAAGTTATAAACATAAAAAGGGAATAAATTTTTTAGTAAAAAACGAAAAGTTTAAAGAAACAAACAAAAATAAATAAAAAATTTTGTGTTATGTTATAAATATGACTGAAATCATTAGATCGATAGATCAATAGAATCAATAGAGTCAATAAGCATCACACCAAGCCCGACAAACTCTTGTAATATTATC
>JABUQX010115256.1:10000-12868 GCA_015478945.1 Trachelipus rathkii | reverse complement strand
TATATATAATATATATATATATATATAAATATTATATATTATTATTATATATATATATATATATATATTTATATATATATATATATATTATATATATATATATATATATATATATATATATATATATATATATATATATATATATATATATATATATATATATGTTATATATATATATATATATATGTATATTTATATATATATATATATATATATATATATATATATATATCTATATTTTTTTATTTTATATATATCAGTGGCCGGCTCGTGAACCGAAAACATGGGGAGGCACTTCAATATATATATATATATAAAATATATATTATATATATATTCAAAAAATATATATATCTAAACATTGTATATATATATATATATATATATATATATATATATATATATATTATTACACTGGCCAACAAAAAAAAATTTTTTTGCTGCCAAGGATATTTTATCGAATTTATAGTATATCGGGTGTGCTGATTTCAGAAATGACATTAGTTTTCCAAGATTGGCTCTAGTTCTTGAGATACAGGGTGTTCCAGATATACTCTTATACAAATATTTTTTTAATGCATATTTTACAGTAATATCGTTTTATTTCTTTTTAAGGGCTTGCGTATAGTACCTTATTTCTATTTTCAGAACATATGAGTAACTTCACCGAAGACGCCTGTTTTTGAATAACCCAATGTATTCTGCTACATCTGGGTGATATATGCTTTGCCAGGAGAATCAAAGAAGAAATATTACTAATTTGTGAAGCAAGCATATTCTGATATTTTTTGAATGAAAACTCGGAGACCAAATAATCTTGGGTCCCATATCGGTCTGTAAAACGTATGTCGAAAATCAACGTCAGTGAAAAAATGGACGAAGAAAAGGTTTAAAATTTGGTTTTCCTATGGTATGGCGGGAGCCAAAGAATACCACAGTGACTGTTATTTTTGTTTGATTAATGCGAAAGGTATCAATCGTTACAAGAAACGTAAATTTGAGTATCCGGATTTGGAATCAGCAAGGCGATCTGTACCACACTCCGACGATGTCCCCATCCTAGTGTTCACTACACTCCCAGACCTAGGATTGTCTAATGAAGAAGATATCCAGGATTTGGTGTGCACACGTTCAGATAGTGGTAGTGAATATGAAGAAAGTACTTCTACACAGCAACAGTTCTCCCAAGAAGAGATCAATGATTTAGTACGAGAGTTAAGTCTCTCCAAGCAAGATTCTGAGCTTTTAGCATCTAGACTAAGTGAAAAGAACTGTCTCAAGGCCGAATGTAAAATAACTTTTTTTCGGACAAGAGAGGTAGTACTTCTTCCATATTTCATTGAAGAAGAAGGCCTAGTATACTGTAGGAACATCCCTGGACTCCTACTCCAAATGGGGTTACCTAAATACCGACAGAAGATTGGCGATTGTTTATGGATAGTTCAACGAGAAGCTTGAAGTTTGTTTTATTGAACAATGGCAAAATAGTTATGCATTGATTCCAATAGGTCACTCAACAAAACTGAAAGAGGAATATGAAAATATAAGAATGATCTTGCAGAAGCTTAGATATAATGAACACCAGTGGTCTATATGCGTTGATTTGAGATGCAGTCTAGCATCTTTTACTTGTGCGCAGCAAAGCGGATATTACTAAGTTACCCTTGTTTCATTATTGTTTGTGGATAGTAGGGCTAAGAAGACTACTGGGAAAAAGTTGTATGGCCGCTTAGGGGAAAATATGACTGTAGTTGCATTTCATAATATCATCTAACAACACTGGTTGACAGGGGAAAAATTATTTTCCCACCACTCCACATCAAACTAAGACTGATGAAGCAATTTGTTAGGGCCCTATACAAAGATGGATAATTTTCAATTATATTTGCAGATTTTTTTCGCAGGGTTGAGTATGGGAGGAAAACTCAAAGCTGGAAATCTTAGCGGCCCTAAATCTGCCATCATCAAGAAAAAATCTATCCATGACTGAATATTGAAGCATTTGCCCATGGAAAGTTTTCTGTCTGCGTTGCTTCAGAACATTTTGGGCACCAAAATTCTTCCAACTATTATAGAACTTCGTACAGGGAAAATGCTTTCAGACTTCAAAATTTTGAATGCTAATATGAGCATAAAGTTCACTTTCTACATAGTCACTTAGATTGGTTTCCGGATAATCTAGGATGTTATAGTGAGGAACAAGGGGAGAGGTTCCATCAAGATATCAAGGTGATGAAAGAAAGATACCAAGGAAGATGGGATACACACATGATGGCAGACTATTGTTGGAGCCTTCAACGTGATTGTCCACATTCTGCACACAGAAGACAATCATATAGACAGCGATTTGTATTGCATTAATTGTGATTTCATTGTACTGAATTGATGTTTTGACCTTATTAGCATTTTTTGGTACAGACTCATTAACAATTGATATATATCTTTTCTTTGTTTTTTTTTTGTTTTTTTTTGTGAATTACGTTACAACCTAACATAAATTGTTGTTATTAATGTATTTTTGTGACCACCCTGTATCTCAAAAACTAGAGCCAATCTAGAAAAACGGAGGTCATATTCGGAATCAGGGTAACAAGTTACCTATAAAATGACCTTTCAAATTTTTGCCGCAAAAATCCTTTGTTGGCCAGTGTTTATATATATATATATAATATATATATATATATATATTATATTATAATATATTATTTATCTATTTATATATATATATATATATATATATATATATATATTAACCGTGAAAGTTCTTTCCTCTTATTGTCTGCTGTTCAACGCGGAGGTATAATAATAAATAAAGATTTTCGTAATTTATAATTCATACATGACAATTTCCTTTCTTGACTGTAAACA
>JABUQX010115256.1:0-2500 GCA_015478945.1 Trachelipus rathkii | reverse complement strand
TTGCACGTGACTGCTCAAAGGAAGGTCGGAGGTTCTTGGGAGCGGTTTGGTTCTGATCCGAGCAAGAGAGACTCGAATGAACCTCCGGCCTATGCCTAGATGACCTCACAGGTCGCAAGTATTTCCGTTCGGTGGACGAAGTTCCGGATGAACCTGGACCTGCAAGGGTTGCTAAGGGTTGTGTTGTGGTGTCCTATTACATCCATTTAAACACAAAAAAATTGAAAACACTTATAAAGAATTGAAAACACTTATAAAGAATTGAAAACACTTATAAAGAATTGAAAACAAATCCATTCTTCATCTTCAGTTTCCTCTTCCAGACGATCCATCCCACCAGAACATCACTCGATGAATTGAAAAGATGATCATCATATTCTTTGGTTAATTTCAGTTTTTCAGGTTAAAATTTCTCAATCAAATAGGAATGATTTTTATTCATATTTTACTTTACAAAAAAAATAAAAAAACAACAAAAAAATTTTATTTATTAAACAAAAGTACAATTATTACAAAACCCAATTTAAACACAAAAACACTTACATAATTTACAGATTTTTAGTATTTAATTTATGCCTCTTCTTCAGGTCCTTCTTCTTCCAAGTGTTCTTCTGTAACTGTATGCCTTCTTCGTCTTCTCTCCAAGACACGGGGTTGTACCCAGGGTTGTGTGTTTTCTTCAAGAGAAGATCTCTGGCGTGTAGGAGAGGCTATCGACCCTGTGAACCTTGATTCATCTAGTCTTTCCTCCTCGCACACCCTTGTCGATACGGTTGGTGCCTATCGCACTGTTTTCCTTTTTCCAAAAGTTGTTTGAATTGAGGGTGGTGTTTTAATTGGAGACTTGTCCAATTCTAGAAATTCTTTAATGATTGATGCGGTGTGTCCCGATGGGATCTCTGGGATCTCTAGTTGAGTAGATGTAGTATCTGAAAGTGTGGAAAGTTCCAGTTTAGGTATATTCAAATTCATAGTAGGAGTGGATGTTGTTTCTAAAGATTCCAAAGGAGTAATGTTGTCGTAAGGATTCTGTGCTTGTGGAGAGCCCATAAAGCTGGATCTTGACGATAAATCCTCCATGGATAACCTTCTAGCCTGTCTTTGAGGCATTACCAACTGTTCTCTATCTTGAGTTATATTAATAGGAGTATAAGAAATGTAAGTAGGAGTTTCCATTGTATCAGGAGGTGAAATATGCAATATAGGTGAGTTATTGATTAAAAGCGGTATCACCGAAATCTGTTCCGGTGTTAGAAACAAATTCCCCAAATGATATGATGAGATATCGCTCAACTGGTCGTTCTCTATCAAATACTCCTTGTCGTATGGAGATGTTGATCGCACATCATCTGGATCCGGGATCGGATTTAAGGAATTCGCCAACAGGATACTTTGATTCAGGTGATATATGACATTAGAGAAATCCGGAGGTGGAACATCCGGAAATCCCAAAAACTCTTCCTCATCGTCTGAATCCATTTCAAAATTTGGTAAGTTATCAGGTGTTGTTTCACTCCGCTCTTCCTCAATCTCCTCCAATGGTTCTTGCACAGGAGCTAAGGGTCGTGTTAGCAATTCGATGAAAATTGGCGTTCGTTCTAAATATTTTGGAGGTGAATTCCACCGTTTTATTTGTCGGTGATGAACTCTATATTGTCGTCCGGTGTCTGGAGCCTCGACAATATAAGTTACGTCATTCGAGTTTACTTTAATTATTGTCAATGGTCCTTGGTACCTTTCTTTAAATTTGTTCAAGGTGAGGTCTCCTGGCAATTGAACTTTAAGAGCCACCAACTGGCCTAGTGAGTAAGAGTGGTACTTTTCATGTCCTTCATCCCAATACTGGGTAAACTTTGTCCATGGCAGTCTAGGATGGACTCCATGAGCATCTCTAAACAAAATTTCTGTAGGTGTTTTTCCCGTTTCCGCATGTTTCAGATGATTATATTTTAAAATTACTTGTGGTAATATTATATCCCACTGACCGGGATCATTGAGAGAAACTCTTAAATACTGTATTAAAGTTCGGTTCATTCTTTCCACTATACCATTCGATGAAGGGTTGTAAGGAGTTGTGTAAACATGATAAATGCCTAAGGAAAGGAGCAAATTTTCAAAAAGAGGTCCCCTAAACTCCCTAGCATTATCCGACATAAGTCTTGATGGAATTACTGGTAAGTACGGTATGATATTTTCTAAAGCCGTTGTAACGGTTGCAGTATGCTTAGTTTTTATTGGCACAGCAGCCACCCATTTACTAAAATGGTCTATAAAAACCAACGCATAGTTATTTCCTTTGTTGGATTTAGGCAATTGTAAAAGATCAACTGCTGTGAGTTCAAATGGATGATAAGTATTAATCTTAATTTTAGGTGGTGCCCAAATGACGTTAGAAATTTTAGCCAATTGACAAGTGTGACAAGATCTAGTGACATCCTGGCATATCATTCGCAACTTGGGATGCCATATTATATTTTCTATAAGAGCATATAATTTATTC
>JABUQX010115255.1:0-5000 GCA_015478945.1 Trachelipus rathkii | reverse complement strand
CTGTTTTGAGGGTGTGTGGGTTTTTGACTTTGTTTTGCAAAGTGAGTTGCAAAAATGTTTGCGTGTTCTTTGATAGATTGAGGTTTTGTGAGTTTGGGTTTTGATGGATTCATGAGTATGTGTTTGTTGGTTGTTTGTTTATTGTTTTCCACATTCTGGTGTTATTCGTGTGTTGGATGTTCTTGGTGAGGAAAGTTTGAAAGTTATTTGAAGAATGTGTTTTCATTAGTTTAGTGATTTGAGTGTTTAAGGTGTTAATTTGTGTTAGAGTTTGTGGTGATGTGGGTGTTGTTTTTCTGAGTGAGGTGTTATGGTTGGTTATATTTTTATAGTCTCCTTTTTTGTATCCTTTTGTAAATGTTTTGGTTGGCACTTTTTGGATTAGAGATGTGAAATTTTGTATGGCTTTGAGTGTTGATGCGTTTATGATATTTAGGGGTGTACATGTTATTTTCTATGTAGTGAAGGTGAAGTGGTGTCCAGTCTGACTGTTTTGTAGTTTGGATATGTTTTCTTGGTGAATGGTAGTTCTGTTTTGTTCAATTTTTGATATTTTATGATGATGGGGAGAATGAGGTCGGAGTTTAGATCGGTTTTGTATTTACCATTGGAGTTTGGTGGCATGGGCTGGTGAGCATGTGTTGTGTCTGGTGATCATAAGTTTGGTTAATTCAAGGCGGAACTTTGGGTGTGGCTGTTGTATTGTTTAGGATGTTTAAGTTTTCAAGGTTAGATGTGATGTGTATTCCTCTTTGGTCTGCTTCTTGGGTGTTGTACCATGTAGGGTGGTGAGCATCAAGTCACATCCTATTATGAGGAGGTTTGGGAGGGTGGGTGATGTCAGAAGTTGGTTGTAGTTTTTGAGGCTAGTGTTGTGAGGAGTGTGGTGGAAAACGTATAGGTTTATTAGGTTGTGTGGCTTTTTGTTTATCATTGTTGTGAAAGATTATATTTTGGTGTTGGTGAGGCGTAATTTAGTGTTGGACGGATGAATTGTTTGTATGTGGTAGTGAGTTGTGTATAAAATCAGAAGAGTATGATTTTTTGGGATTTCATGAGTGAAAATGACTTCTTAAACGTAAAATTTTTGTTCTGATTTTGCGGGTAAGTGGGCTTTGGTATTAGCGCTTTGTGTATATTGTGTTCATTTGTGCATGCTTATTTCTTTGTTTTATTGTTGTCTTTTTCGTGTGTGTTGAATTGTAATATGTTTATGTTGTGGGTTTGTTTGAGTGTTGTGGGGTTATTGTGGGTAGAGGTGGGACTTGGAAAATCCAAGTTAAGAAAAGTTTTGAGGGAGCGTGGTAAAGGTATTATATATATATATATATATATATATATATATATATATATATATATATATATATATATATATATACTATCTATATATATATATATATATATATATATATATATATATATATATATATATATATATATATATATATATATAATATATATATATTTTTTTTATATATATATATATATATATATATATATATATATATATATATATATATATATATATATATATATATATATATATATATATATATATATATATATATATATATATATATATATATATATATATATATATATACTATATATATATATATATATATAAGCATGGAAGATTGAACATGCTGGTTAAGTTTGAGATTTGGAGATGTAGAAAGAAAAGTTGAGATTTTGCAAAATGAATCAAAATTCGCTTCATCGGAGGAGTTTTGCGACCAAATATTTTAAGAAAACATACGAAGAAATAATTTGGAGACTTAGATTTTCAAATTCAACTTTGGATAAATGGTTAAATTCGAGGCTCGCTATTTACAAGCGTTTTTAAAAGTTACGTTTCTGAAGCAGTTCCAAACGCCATAGTTAAATAGATTAAAATCAACATTTTTCCATCTGTATAATCTTTTTCTCTTTCGCGTTTAAAGCGCCCATATAAAATGGATCCAAATAAAAGCACTTAAATATTCACGGTCTTGGCCCTCAAACGCTCGATTACGATAAAGAATAAGAAAAGATAGCAAAATTAACTGTGGTGCGTTCAACAAAATGAAAATCCAGGGCTCCTTCTATCTGTGTGCCACATGTGTTATGTTGCTGCCTTGGCTCCTCATATCTGCTTTGCTTTATGTGTTATGCTGTGCCTTTACTCTCATATCTGCTGTGCTTCATGTGTTGTTCTTTTAATTGATTGACTGAAATTTGATTTTGCCATGTGCAATTTACAATCCTAATGGTTTGGAGAGAATCGAAGGATTACTCCACTGACTTTTAAATTTTCTAAACAAAAAATATTTGGAATAACAGCTAAAATTTAGATAATGTTAATGCATATATTTCCTCAGCTATAAGGCTGGTACCCCTGATCTGAAGCCAATTTAATACAGCCGAAAACGTTAAGTTTAGATGTTGATGATGATGATGATGATGATGGCAAATATTGCACCCAAACTTACCAGTTCCGGTTACCAAAATAACAAAGATCTGATTCTTAAATATATTAAAACATAATCAAAAATTATATTTTATAAACAAAATAAATTAAAAATAAATAACATTTATTACTCTAAACCCAGACAGTTCCTTTTTTGTACTTTACAAAATTAATAAGTTGCCTAAATGAATATTCATTTATCGCATTTTTAGCTTTCAGTTTGTCTGTTTGATTTTCAGTTTATTCCATACTTCCATACAATATAAAGTGTTTAAGATCATCTAAGTGTGTACTAAGGTTTGCAAGATAGTAGTGAATTATTTAAAAAAAAATCATGAAGTTTATTTATTATTTTACAATTTAAACAACTTCCACAAACTTGAAAAGTTCATGTTTTAAGTAATATTTTTTGTCAAACAAATAAAGAAAGTTGACACTCGAGTATCTCTCAGCTATAAACTGTGTAATTATGCTCCAAAATATCACTAAAATACATCCCCTTAAAGCCCTCCTTATAATTGTTTTTTAAGCAATTCTCATTTTAAGCATTTTGTTGTCAGTGGTCGATGACTTGAAAGCTTTTAACACTTTTCGTAACTATATTAATTGTCTTTAACTCTAATAAAATCTTTTATACTTTCACACTTGAATAAGGGAGGAAAGTTTAACCTCCAATCGCTTGTGTTTATTAAAAATATGTTTATTAATAGTTTTATATTGATTTAATCTTTTGTGGTTTGTATTAATTTTTTGATTAATTTTAATAAAACACAGTCACACAAACACACACACACCTACACACACACACACACTACACACACACACACACACACACACACACATACATATATATACTTTTTATAAATATAGATGCTATATATATATATATATATATATATATATATATATATATATATATATATATATATATATATATATATATATATATATATATATATATATATATATATATAATATTTATATATATATATATATATATATATATTTATATATATACTATATATATATATATATATATATATATATATATATATATATATATATATATATATATATATATATACAAATGTCACCAACACCACGGGCAGAGCACTATTCAAGGAGGGTTGTTGTGTATTAATGTTATCCACTCTACCATCACATTTACCACCATCAATAATATTGATGATATTAATCACTAGGCCCAAGCTAATAAGATCTTCATCTTTATCTATAAATGGTTATACTTTTCTAAACTAAAATAGAAGCTTCCTTCAATTGCCTAGCTCCTTATCGGTATTTCCTCAGATAATATCTCTTCTTCGTTCATAAAATATATCATTGTTGATCGCTGATTCCTACATTAGTGTCCGAATAATGAAATTTACTACACAACTTAAATTGTGCTAGGATTCCCTGGTTTTTATTTTACTATAATAGCGCGGTCTTTCGTCCATAAGTTTGTATTTATTAACTTTTTTATTTTTTACCAAATTATCAAGACTGTTGTAACATCAATGCTTATCTACAGTGATGTTTCCGCATAATTTTGGTTCGTCCATTATTCATAGCAATGATATGTTAAGCAGACTCGTTGTGCCAAGAAAAAAGATGAAGCGGAGATGAGTCAAGACTTCAAGTTTGCCACTCTTGACCATAAGTATATTATAATATATTATGTTTATATATATATATATATATATATATATATATATATATATATATAACATATACATATATAACATATATATATATATATATATATACTCTATATATATAATATATATATATATATATATATATATATATATATATATATATATATATGTATACATATATATATTTAAAAGATTTCTCTTCAAAATATAAATAATAAATTTTATAATGATGCTATAAAGAAAATAGAAGAAATAATGTTTATTTGAAGGGACTTACAAACAATATCTGCGTACCTTCCACCGTCTTCTATAATCACCCTGATTTTTATGCTCATTTTCATCAATGAAGAATCTATCAAGCCAAACTCTCAATGATTTTATGGTTCCAGACGCCTGAGTTCCACGAGCCCAACACCCCATTCCAAAAATAAAGACACGTTTCACACACTCATACACACACACAGTGATGTTGGCCGGAAATATTCCCTGTGGAAAGAAATTTTAAATCCAAGAATATACCCGGAAATCTTCTAATTTCTTTAAAAGTGGGAATTTTTGAAAATTTTGAACATGATTTTTATTAGTTTCTGTACCATATATAAAACAATTTATTTTTTAAGCTCTCTTCATAAGAGTTGTTGTACAACCAAATATATAACAATGGACTTCAAATCTGACTTTTGCATAAGTGTCGAAGATCGCAGCTCCTTCTTTACAAGCATTAAAAACGCAAGGTTTCTGCGTTTTTTTCTCATAGTTTGAGGAATTAGTTTATTGCAATGATGTGCTTTTTTTACTGGAAGTTTCGTAACATATGTGCAGGATTCTGAACAATGGCGTCTTATATATATATATATATATATATCTCTATATATATATATATATCTCTCTCT
>JABUQX010115254.1:20000-23845 GCA_015478945.1 Trachelipus rathkii | reverse complement strand
TATATGATGTATATATATAATAATATATATAATAATATATATATATAAGTAACTATATAATTATATATGTATATATTATATATTATATAGATATATAGTATAAATATACGTATATATATCTATATATATATATTATACTTATAGTATATATATATATACTATATATATATAAATATGTATAGCTATATTATTATATATATATAATTATAATATATTATTATATATATATATAATATATATTATATTACGTATATATATTATTATATATATACATATTATTTATATCATATACTATATATATATATTATATATATTATTAATATATATAATATATATATATATAATATATATATACTATATATATATATTATATATATACTTATATATATAGTATATACCAATAGAAGAAAGCTTGGAATCTGCCTTGCTCCCTTCACCCCTCTGTAGGCTCCTGAGATTGTCGATGGTTCGTTTCCTGGCGCGAGTGAAATTTCACCGTCTTAGATATATATATACTCTATATTATATATAAATATATATTATATACTGTAATATATTAATATATCATATATATGTATAGTATATATAGTATAATATATATATAATATATATATATATATATATATACTATATAAATAATATATATATATTATATATATATATATATATAAGTATATATATACATATATAATAATATTATATATATATATATATATATATATACCTATTATATATATCTATATAAATTATATAATATATACTATAGATTATATTTAGTGATGGCGGATGTCAAAATTGACTGTTTGCAGATGCGGGATGCTAATGCGGATGCTAATGCGAAATGGGAGGTCTTAAAAGGATAAGGGATGCGGAATGCGGATTTCTATAAGTTAGATGAGATGCGGCGGATGTATAGAATCTTTGAGTTAAAATTAAAAATATTATATGTAGATATAATATATATATAATATATAATTATTATATATATATATATATATATATATATATATATATATATATTAGATATAATAGATATATATATATATATATATATATATATATATATATATATATATATAGTTATTTAATACTATAATATATATATATATAATATATATAATATATATAACTATTATTAGTGATGACCATGGCATCCGCATCCGGCATTTCCTGCCACAACCCTTTTTCCGTCTCCGGCATCCGCATCCGCATTCCTCAGCCTACGGCCATCGGCATCCGATCCGCATCTGATCTGCATTCCTCTTTTGAAAAATGAGGATGTTGAGGATGTTTTTCTACATTTGATTAAATGCATTTAAAATAAATTATTATTGGCATCTTTATCATGGAGTTTATGGGAATAATTGTAATTTATAAAATAATATGATGTGATATAATATATTATATATATATATTACTATATAATAATATAATCATATATATATATATATATATATAGTATTTAGATATGATATTATATATATTATATGATGATAATAGTATATATATATATATAGCATATATAATATACTATGTATTTATAGTTAATATAATAATATATATAACCACTATTATAGTAATAATAACTAGTATACTTATCGTTAGGTAGTGTAATAATACATACTCTTTATATCTATATAATACATATATTATATTATTATCTATATATATATATATTATGATATATATATAGTATATAATATATAATATCATATAATTATATATATATATACTACAATATATATAGTGATATATATATATATTATATTATATTAGATAGTATATATATACTATCATTATATATAATACTAGTATATATAATATATATTATATATTATATATAGTATATATATATATATATATATATATGATATTATATATATATATATATATATATATATATATATATATATATATATATATATATAATATGATATATATATATATATATATAAATATATATATATTATGTAATCAATATACCTATATATATTTATATTATATATATATATATATATATTATATATATATATAGTAGTTATATACTATATATAAAATAATATATATATCTATTAAAATTTTTATAATATTATATATTTAAATTATATTATATTTAATTATATATTATTATATCATAATATATATATATATATATATATATATAATATTATATATATATACTTATATATAAAATAAATATAAATATATATTATTATATTATATAATGTATAATATATATATAGTATATTAATATATTATATAGTATATATTATATATGATATATCCTATATAATATATATATACTATATATATATATTATATAGTAATATGTATATTATATATATATATCACTTCTAGGTCAAATTTCTAGGACTCATTCTGGATGACCATTACACACTTTGCACCGCAATATTAAACCGGGAAAACAACGTGTCATCGCGCGCTTGACCTGTACGTCATTTCGCCTCTAAATCCTGGGGTGCGGCTAATCGCAACGTCCCTTTTTACGCCTCTACATCCGCCATAATTCCGATCGAAACGTGGACCGTGTGGCTGTGCAGCTGTACGGTCCAGATCCTCCAAACTAATAATACACTATCTACACATTAGATCCCATCAAAATGAGGAATCGAATCTCCACTGGAGTGCTTCCGATCGTCGCTCCGTGTGATTTCCTTGAAGTGAAGCCAATGTGATGCCACTCTCTCTTCGGAGAGAATACATTATATGTACAAGTTGATCTTGCGTTTTCACACCCCAGAATACCGTTGCTCTGACACCATTCCTGCAGGAGATCACTCATTGAATCCCAATTACTGGCCATTTGCAAACACGGTTCATAACATCTTTAATTCCTCAACATCCTTTGCAAAAGGTGCTGTCTTTCTCTTACGACGAAGGGCACATACCTTTGGCTATTCCCTGCTCCACCATTTGTTGCGCCTGACCTCTCTTTCCAAAATTCTAGCCATCCGGCTACCTTCGTTAAATAGCATCATTCCGGTGCTCATTCCGCAGTTTTCATGATGAATTTACGCCAGTGTTACTGACGGCTCTAAAAACACGGGGACAATGTGGGCTGCATCTGTGTCTTTCTGACCGCAACTCTACTCACTACCCTTCCCCTTATTCTTCATTTTACGGCAGAATTAATGGCTATTATGCATTGCCCTTTCTCGAATTCTAATCCTTAAACAAGGTCACTCTTTATGTTATTTATTCAGATTTCGCTCAGCGCGCTACAAGCGCTTAAAACCCCTTATTCTAAAAAACACAATTGGTATCCGCTGTACAACAATTCCTTCAGCTACTCCATTCCCGGAGAAACAAATTATTCTTATGTTGGATCCTTCTCATGTAGGTGGTTAACTGCCAGTGAAGTGAAATCGCTGACAAAGAGGCCAAATTGGCCACCTTTCGTTTCGGTTGTTTCAGGTACCTCCGGCCGGATGCCATTCGACAAGGTACCTCCCATCAACCGACTAGTATCCTTGCTCTCGCGAACAAGGTTTTCATGCTTGTGGCGTAGAGTGCTGACTAAATGATGCAGGCGGTGACGCGAAATACTTAGAAACTATTTAAGCGATAGTGGTGAAGTGCGTCTGCCTCTCCACCGACAAAGCGCTTACACGAGTGATACTGGCACGCTCCGTATTGTCACACTCCATACACTTCACAGTCACTACTATATTCACAGAAAACCCCCCCACCCATTGAAGCAATTTTGAAGTTGCCACACTCTTCAATCTGTTCGCTATATCTTCATTGATTGTTCCCAGCTGGACCCTATTCGCCGTCATCGTTTTCCTACTTTACGTCCATAACACCTTCTGAAGATTATACCA
>JABUQX010115254.1:12500-15000 GCA_015478945.1 Trachelipus rathkii | reverse complement strand
ATATATATATATATATATATATATATATATATATATTTATCTTTATATATATATATATATATATATAGTATATATAAATATACTATATATTAGTATATAACTATATACTATATATTATATATATATATATTATATATATATATATTTATATACTGTATAGTATATGTATATATATGTAGATGTATATATATATATATATAATAAATATATATATATATATTATATATATATATAGTAATATATTATATATATATTAATATAATATAATATATCTATATATATATATATATATATATATGTATATGTAATATATATTATATATATATATATATATATTATATATATATATAATATATATTATATACCTCTCTCATATATATATATATCTATATATATACTATATATATTATATATATATGATTATATATATATATATTATATACTATATATATAATATTATATAATATCATATATATATAATTATATATGTATATTTATATATGTATAAATATATAATATATAGATAGTATATATATTTATATATATATATATATATATATATATTATACTACTATACTAATTATATATATATATATATATATAATATATACTATATATATATATATATAATAATATATATTATAATATATATATATATAATATATATAATATATATATATATATATTAATATATAATATATATATATATATATAGTATATATATATATATACATTATATATATATATAACTATATATATATATTATATAAACTATAGTATATATATAGATATATTATATATATATAATATATTATATATATATTATATAATATATATTATACTATATATATATATATATATACATAATTTTAAATTTTTATTTCATAAATTTTAATTTGTTTAAAGTTTGTACTTCTTATGTTTTATTTTAAAACTTTTTATTTTTTAAAATTTTATTTATTTATTATTAAATTTTTATTTTGTAACATTTTATTTTTTATAAATTTTCATTTATAAAATATTATTTTGCAACTTTTTATATATGAAATTTTATTAATTTTACAAAATTTATAAAACATTTTATGTTTTTTGTTTTTTATATATAAAATTTTATTAATTTTACAAAATTTATAAAATATTTTGTTTTAACTAAAAAAAAAATTAATTTTTATTAAAAATAAGTACTTTATTGGCCCTAAAGCTGAAAAGCAGTAAAGCAAACACCCCAACTCACTCCTCCCAATAGGGTATGTGCTAGTGCTTTACCGCTTTACGTCATATTTTTTATGTAATTTTGAATAACATAACATAACATAAAAAATAAGTTCTTTGAATAAAGTTAACATTTAAAAATGTTCTTTGTATAAACATTACATTAAAAACTAGTTATTTGTATAAACCTAGCATAAAATATATTCTTTGTATAAACGTAACAAAAAAAATAAGTTCTTTGTAAAATATAAAAAAAAATAAGTTCGTTGTATAAGCATAATATAAAAAATAAGCTCGTTGCATAAGCATAAAATAAAAATGATAAGTTCTTTTTATAAATTTAACATAAAACATAAGTTCGTTATATAAACATAGCACAAAAATATGTTTTTTAATTATATCATATATTAAAATAAATTATTTGTATGCACATAAAATAGAATTTATCAGAAAAAAATTAATGTCTTTACTAAAATCTTTCATAGCGTGAAAATAATTAATAATCAAATTCCATCCTACCTCTCCCATACATATCATCTGTTGACTATTGACTGAGAATAAAGTTATATTTAAGCTCCAATATATTTATCACATAGCATAAAATATATGCTCCTCGTATGTATATTGCGTAAAATTATCAATGATTTTTAACATAAACAAAGATTTAACATCTTTTAAGCTAACATATAATTACCTGACTTACGAACATAGATTATAATAACATACCAAACATATTTTATACAGGAATAAACTGCTAACATTAATAAAGTTCCACACTTATCAACGGTAAAGTAGCTAAAATTATTTCAAAACTTAAACTAACCTCACTTTTCTAACATATCTATAACATATCAATGTTAATTTGACATTAATATAGTAATATTTAACAATATCTAACAAAGGTTTATCATAACCTAACCTATCTATCATATTGGTCAACGAATAAACGTTGACACAACAAAGTTTAAACTTAACACTAAATCTAACCTAACACTACCTGAACTAAGAAAATAACTATCATAGCAAAACCTAACGCACCTTACGTACGAATAAGCTGCTAACATTACAAAGTTTCAAGCATCAATAAAATATCATAGAATTACTGAACCAAGAACATAGCGCATCGTAACATACTTAGCATATCTTTAACACATCATAAACTAGTCTATCTATCATACTGAACTACGAATAATTATTATCATAACAGTTTTAACTTTGTCAACATAGCAATCTAGAACATTATTTATATTACCAAAACAAAATGTGTAATGAAAATATTATTAACACG
>JABUQX010115254.1:0-2500 GCA_015478945.1 Trachelipus rathkii | reverse complement strand
CACCTCAGAATTTTCCGCTGATTCCAAATATATAATTTGTTTTACTCTAGGTGCTGCCGTTCTCGAGTTACATGATGTCAGCTTTAGACACTCTGACCGCACTCTCTTACCTTAATTTAAGAACTTTATAATCGACAGTTAATGAAGAAAAACATACACCACAACTTTCTATTTCGTCCAAGCATAATTGCTCACATAAACGTAAACCTCGACATTGTGCTTGTAAATCTGATTCACGAACTTGTTCTTCTAATTCTTCAGTAAATTCTAAGCCCTACGGAATCCCCAATACTGTTAACACTAGGTCTTCAACCATTAACTTGTCACAACCTTCAACGAGTAAACCCCGCCTTCAGTATACTCAAGAGTAAAATACTACTATTCTTCTATTTTCCGATAGAATAACGAAGGAGATTGAGAGAGAAGAGTTACAAAACCAGGAAGATTAGATTCTTCAAATCATTTGTTGTATACAACAATAAATGTAAATTAATTATAACATTTTTATTGTCATTTGGATGAATAGCTTAATACGGGACTTATGTTATACAACTGTACTCGTCTTAATATATAAATATGAAATAATTAATTTGAAATTGGTTCATGTAGTTTAAGGTGCGGTCCTGCAACCACTATTCACAGTGCGTTAGAACATTTAATGTATCAGAAGCGAGAGGACTTCAAATCAAATGAGTCTTTATTTATAATTAAATATATATAATTTATAATTTATTATAACAGTAAATATTTATATGTAATCTTTTTGGTATTCAATGAGAGTATTTTTTGGGTAGAATATATTATATTTTAATTTTAAGTAAATTCTGTATTTTATTTCATCTCTTATATTTCAGTTCTTTTAAAGTTGAAAAAGTTTATAAAATATAATATATATATATATATTATAATGTATATATATAATCATTATTATAATATATTATATTATAATAAAATATAAATAGGTATCAATAATATAACGAAAATAAAAGTATAATAAAAATTATAGACTTATTTAGTATTAATACATATATATATTTACACTAGCTACAGGATTATACGAAACCTATAATCGATAAACTTAAAATCTAAAGCTATATCATATATTCGCATCAGTATTTATATTAATATATTTTTGATAACCAATATATTGGTTAACTGAAAGGTTTAGAGTTCCTAGTTCTAAACATATATTAGCAATTTACTTTTTACTTTATAGACGACATAATCATAGTTATATATATATCCTGATATATCCTACCTTACACCATTAAATGTGATAAAAGTAAATAAATATATAATAAATAAAAAAAGGTGAGCATTATTTTATCATTGAGATAAATCAAAAAACAGTACATTAGTATATTTATCTAAAATTCCATTTCACCATAAGATTTATGTGATAATAATACTGTACAAAATTTATTCTCAATATAATAACAAACGCTGGTTGTATTTTTCAACGATTGTATATGTATACATTCATATAAATATTAAATTACTAAAATCAAGTAGCGAAATTAATAAATTATTAGAATTAATAATATTGAGTTTTTATTTAGAATCGAATATAAATACAAAGAATAAGACAGTTAACTGATACTAGAAAATTAAAAAAAAAAAAAGAAGAAAAATTCCCAAATAATATTATTAATGTGGGGAAAAAGCGAAGAAGTCTGAAGCGTTGTTGATAATTTCTGGGAGCATACTAAACTTTTTGAGATCCAGTTCTCGGTTACTATTCATAAGGTATTATTAACGGTATATATATAAGTGCATAAAAAATTTATATAATATCCATAAATTTATAGTTTAAATTAACACATGAAAAGCTCATATTTGCTACTCTTCTTAAAAGAAATATGCAAAATAATCAGATAAAGAAATCGTAAATCTAATTTCTTTTACTTAATCTTTTAAATGTATGTTAACATTAGGTATAGTGTTAAATTGTGTAATAATAATAATATTCTTATTCATTTATTCATTTTATTTATTTTTTATATAAGTTTTTAATTTTATCAATAATATTATTATTTATATGTTCAATGAATTAATATTATATATATTATATATATTTGTAATGCCGAATATAGATATTATAGAAATTAATAAATAAGTTATTTACATCATATCCTGGCCTATTATAGCCCTAGCATAGAGATATAACCAAAAATACCTATATTTATAATTACATAATATATATATATATATTAAGTATCTGTCTATATACCCATTAATATATAATTTATCATAGTAGTATATAATTATATACCAATATATTACCATAGTTATTTTAATATACTAGAACCTAAATAGGAGTAAAAGGATAATTATTATATTCTATAATCAAATATTAAAGTGATATCATATTAGTTATATAACTCAGGTGGCCCAATCACCGCCAGAACGGGGGTTTATCCAACACTTATAAAAGAGAAAACACAGATCCTTCCACTACAAAAACAATTGAACATGGTAGGGGATTCGAACTAACTAAAAA
>JABUQX010115253.1:42500-54309 GCA_015478945.1 Trachelipus rathkii | reverse complement strand
TATTGTCTGATTTTTAATTTCCGTAGTACCTTTTACTTTAATGCTAATATCACATGGTCAAAAAATGGACTTTCTTTTTTCCTCCCACTTTCTTTTCTGTATGACGCTTTTGATGCCACACAAATTTCTTTAAAACATCCATTAAGGAAGTGAAAATGGAACCTTCAGCCTTCAACTTTCCCCACTACGTAATCATCGTCAGCAGAAAGAGTCAAGCTAATTTTTCATGCATTTTCTTTCATGCCTCAAACGATCATATTTTTTTACTGATTCATGTTTGAAAAATTGGCTTGGAAATCTCAATCTAAGAAAGTTAGATTAGCACATAGGAACTTCGAAAGTCTTTTTCTTCCTACTGATTTCTTAAGCTCTTCAACGAATGTAATTATTCCACTGAAGCTTTTGCTTTTTAATTGCCTTATTTAAAATAGATTTATTGCTAAATGGAAGGGATCACTTGGGACTGTTACCTCACGTTTAATGCTTGTTTTATGTGTTGTCAAATGCTCAAGTAAATGGAATAATTTGCCACTGAAAAAAATCATCCCATTTCTGATTCCATTCAGCAGCGTATATGGATAGCGGAACTTTTTGTTCAAACAATCTTTAAGCATATCATAAGTTGCTTTTCCAGCGTGTAGAAACGTCTTTGAATAATTTATGCTGTTTGGACATCACTCCATCGTTTTAAAGTTTAAGCTTTCAGCTGCCGTGCTGAATGGAAATGAGAGGATATGCTTCTCAAGTAAATAAAATATCTTAAACAGACTTCTGAATAATATTGAAATCTGAATGCATCAGTCTGCAACATTGTGAAAAAACAATGAAATTGATAGAAGCCAACTCTCCCTTATACAGCTACATTTTGGTCCATTATCCCGTATTCACTAAGAATTTCTATTTTTTAGATACTTGAAAAATGTCCAAAGACCCTTACAGATCTGGACAAATGACAAAGATTTCGCCATATTGGCAACAAAATTTGCTATATTTTTATTTTTTGGAAAAAAGTTTCTTAAAAATTTCCAATTTTAAATTGAAATAACTTTCCCCTTATGTTGACGTAATTTATTGTTTATAAAGCACAATATTCGGCCCGAATAGTTCGGCAAAAAGCCGAATACCGAAATTCGTATTTTGGCCGAATACTGATACTTACCGAATATTCGGCACATCCCTAATAAATATATAATATTATATATAATATATATATATATATATAATATATATATATATATAATAATATTATATTATATATATATATATATATATATATATATATATATATATATTTTAATTCTTTTCTATTTTTTCATTCACCATTGGTTTCCTTTACTAATGTTTGTATGTTAAAAAATAAAAATGTTAAAGATTGTCCTTATTTGACATTAATTTGGCCTTTTCATTTTCCTCTCATCTGGCAACCCTGATTGGTATTTTTCAGTTCATTTTTGCCCAATATTCAGTGACTAATATATTTTTTTTATTGCTAGGCCTGAACCGCCTACGTGCTCTGGCTGATACATACATAAGTGCATCGGTTTTGATGATTTATTCAAGAATTAAAAAGTTAAATAATTGAGTTTTCAGAAGTAGAACATTATTATTTATTGTTTTAAACAAATAGGTGACTTAGTAGTTTTGATATTAATGGATGGTCGAAAAAGGTTGAGCGGCGCAAAATACCGTAAAATAGGAGAAGGAAGGATAGAATGAAGTGTTATCTACAATACAAGAGAGATCATCTTTATCACCAAAGACAAATGAATCTATCGTGAGCGCGATGATGATGAATCTGAAATAATTTCAAAAATCATTGATGATAACGAAAACACGGGTAATCGTGAAACATATGCCGACTTCTTACGTTACTGTCGAGAATAGTGACCAGGTAGACGAAGCACAAGACAAAGAAATCTTTATACAAGTGATGCATCCATTTTATTGGAAGTTAGTTGAAAGCCACGCGAGACTACTTGCAAAAAATGGGATTATCAAAATTCAGACAAGATTTTTTTAATTCTAGAAATTTTTCAGATAAAAGTAGATTCTTAGCAAAATCCTTGTTTGAACGAAAACTTTGAATGGAGATTTTGAAAACTAAACTATTTAGTGTACTTAACAGTCAAGACCGGCTTTTGTAGGTCCGTTTTGTAAAATTTTGGAAGAGCTGTTGGTAGTACTCAGTTCTGTAACAGAAGGATTAGACATTGGAAGCAGGCAATACAAAGATTGATCTGACATGAAAAATTTCCGTTCACCATCGTGATTGTATGTTGATGCTGAATAGACTAAGTAATTCTTATGTAGAGTTGACAAGCAGCTGCTCCCTCAATTAGAAGAAGAAGTAAATATTAGAAATGTACTACAAAGATTTATTGCTGTTATTAAGAAACTTTCTTCACGTCCGAGGCGATGATGAAATAAATGGCTCTGGTCGAAATGAAAATTTTATGATGTGTCTGGACTTATTGCAGAATTTGACCCTTTTTTTACAAAATCACCTATCTCAATTGTCAAAATTCTGGCAAGGAAGCACTTCTTATTTATCACATAGCACTTATTTTTACGGAAACAAAAGCGGGGGAAAAAAAAAAAAAAAAAAACCTTTAAAAAAATCCCAAAAAAAAAAATTATGGGGGCTAGAAAAAGGTAATTAATCAGTTGAATATTAGTAGAAAGAAATTCCAGGGAAAGTAAGAATTTTCTATTATTTTTTAATTCCACTCCAGACATTACTCATAAAGATCAGCTGAGCTTTATCATGATATGTTAGCAAAGAAGGTACGGCTAAAGAACGCCTTTTTAGGATTTATTAAAAATCCTGTTCATACAGGTAAAGCGGAAACGGTGATGAGTTTTCTCAAAGCAAATGAATTGGAAATAAGCAGTTGTCGGGGGTCAAACGTATGATAATTCTGCTATGTCAGGAATATATTCTGACCTGCAAACAAGAATTAAAGAGTTCAACCTCTAGCATATTTCATATCATGTTCAGCTCATTCCTTTAATTTAGTGGGATCTATAGCGCTGCCACATGTTGTAAACATGCGGTTTCTTTTTTACTTAGCGTTCAGAATCTTATAATTTTTTCTCGGCGGCCGCTACGCATCTTCGGCGTATCTTAGAATCTTTCTTCAAAGAAGTATACTGTCAAACACTAGGGCGACAAAGGTGTGGTCAGCTCGAGCCAGAAGCTTGTAAAAGTCTAAACAGGTTTGGAAGCTATTGTTAAGCTTTAAACTCTATATCTGAAGATAAAATGAGAGACCACATTCAGCAAGAGCAAGGGAAATTTTGAAAAAATTGAATCCTAGAGAAAATAACTCTTTATGTCGGTAATATGGAATCCAATACTTGAAAACATTTGATTCTGTAATAAAAAATTGCAATCCAAAGATATGGATGTGGCCACCGTTATTAATTTGCACAACTTCCCGTGTAACTTAGTTAATGATCAATAGAAGTTCATTAAAAACCTACGAAAATTGTGCCAAAGAAAAATTTAAAATCTTTACACAAAAGACATCAAGAATGTATTTAAACTAGGATCTGAGAAAGAAGAAAATATCAAATATGCATTCTTCAAGCAAAGCTTTCAAACATATTTAGATAACTGTCAACAGAATTAATAGCAAGTTTTGCATACAGCGGAATTTCAGAAAATTTTTATTCCCTATCAATCTCACCGAAACCGACCCAGAAGACTTTCATAAATCAGCTAAATTATAACAAAAAATCTATCGATCCGACTTAGAGGATTTTGGAGCAGAATGCATTCACTTAAAATGTTTGCTTTTAGAAGAAGACATTAAGAATATAGAGACAGTTAAAAAGCCACATGGCCTATCGAGACTGTCCCAGTCAACCCACTACCCAAACATGCTCATGCAAAATCCACAAAGCACCCTGGCTTTTCAATTTGTTGTAACTACAAATCACCAATTGGCTTGCAAAAACTAAATTCATATATAAATATTGATACCCAAACCATTCCAATGCATAATAACTAATTATGTTCATACATGCACAACTATAAACTAGATCACAACTAAAACCGCAATTTGGCTTCATCAATAATTATTATATGATTCCCAACCATCCATAAAACGAATTTACCCTTCTTAAATGTTGCAATCGAGTCACACTCAACAACTCCTCTGGCAGACTATTCCAAAAATTTAACAACCCTATTACTGAATGCATGCTTCTTATATCAAGATGCATGCTTTTCTTCTTAATTTTCTATTATGCCCCCTGAGTCACCTGTCCATGTTCTCTACTATGAAAAATTTATTGTCTCTGTATTATCAATAGAGTAAATATTTTTAGACTTGTAATCATGTCCCCTCTGAGAAATCGCCTTTCTACAGAATAACATTCCTAACTCCTTCAAGCCTCTCCTCATAGTTATAACCCTCAAACCAGAAATCATCCTGTGTGCTCTATTTACGTTGCACTCTCTCTAGCAAATCTAAGCTTTCTTAAAATAAGGAGCCCAAACTTTAGTGCCACAATACTCTATTACGTGCAATAACATAGCTAATTATACAGTTTACTTATTACTTCCTTCTCTTGTAAACAACATTGCGATTATTTATGCCCAGCATCTTATTAGCTTATTTCTAGCTTCCAAAACACTATTAGCTACTTTCAAATTACTGCTATAATCACAGCCTAAATCTTTTTCTTGGTCCACAAACTCAAACCAATCCCCATTCTTATCGTAGTTAAAACTTTTAATTGAGTAACCTAGGGTGAAGAACCTTACACTTTTTTACTATTAAAATTCATTTGCCACTGATCTGCCCACCCAAGAAGTTATCAAGATCATTTGAATCTTTATGCATCCTCACTATTCCTAAAACTGATGGTGGCCCTTTAGTATTTCATCTGCAAAACTTTAGAAAACCTTGCATTTAGTCCCTGTCTAAATCATTTATATAATGAGGTATCCTGTGACCCAGCACTGAACCCTTTGGGACACCACTCTTCACTATTTCCCATGTTGATGATTAATTCCCATTTAGTTGTACAACACTGTTTTCATTCACAACCACTCTTTAATCAACCATGTACCACTCCACCTTATACACATTGCAATAACTTTTTCATCAGCCTTATGTGGGGAACCTAATCAAAAGCTTTACTAAAGTCTAAATATATAATTAACTGGATCTCCTCGGTCGAATCAGTCAGTAATGTATTCCATAAAATTCTAAAAGGTTGTCTGACATGAACCTACCCTTTCTGAAACGTGCTGGGAGTCATACAATTACAATATTTTCTTCTAAATATTTCTCTATATGACCCTTCAGTAAACTTTTCAAGAACCTTTACAACCAGAGATGTTAGCCTAACTGGACTATAATTTCCCAAATCTCCTTACTACCTTTCTTTATAAATAGGGCACAAACATATCCATTTTCCAGTCATCTTGGTACCTCAACCAAATCGAATAGATCGCTTCAAAATCAAATACAGTGCCCTTTGCAATGCTGGTACTTACCCTCCTTCTTTGCAATTCTACCATATATACCATCAGGGCCTGCAGCTTTACTGCGGTCAATATATCTAATAAACATCTTTTTATCTTTTACATCAAAATTTAAATTCTGTAAGTCTATTTGTTACATGCATACCAAAACTATTAGTCTCCAAACATTATCTAATCTTCCTCAGTAAACACTAAAGCAAAATAAGCATTGAAAATGTGACCAACTCCTTATCTAACTCACTAAATTTTCATCCATTTTTTAATTTGACCAATTGTCCTATTCTTACTTTTAATTTTTAAATATCTAAATGATCTTCTCCAGATTCTTATTACTTATTACTTGCTAATTAATTTCGCCTCTCTCTTTGCCTTTCATATTGACTGTTGGTTAAGTTAATTTCTATTTTTTCTATAATTTTCTAAATAATCTGCCCTATTACTACCTTAATATTTTAAAACATCTACGCCTTTCATTTGATTTTTCTCTTATCTCTCTATTCCACCAAAACAGGTTTTCTCTTCGCACCCTAATGGGTTTATCTTAAAACATACTGACTGAAATATTTAAAAATTGCTTAAAATGTTCCCACATGATTAAACAACAGTTTTGTCTTTAAACTCTTTATCCCAGTAGTTGTACTAAGCAAGTGTCTCGAAGAATTTGATAAAACGCCCATCTTTCGCGAAATCTAAGATCTTTTCCCTATTAACTTGCAATTTGGGCCCACATATTACATTCATCATTAAATCTAATTATAATTATAGGTCACTAAGTCCTAAATTCTCCTTCTCTCTAACCTCATCCACCATACTTCATCGTTAGTTAATATTAAGTCAAGTAGTGCATCGTATCTTGTTTCTGGTCAAAAAAGTTATCTAGTATACAATTTATGAATGCAGAACTTTACTATGGTCCATATTAGACAAGGAATCCCAATAAATGCCGGAAAAAAATTAAAATCACCCATTATGACTATACCTTATTTTTATCTTTACCGAAAGCATACTGGGGTTATTTTCCCTCACAATTTCCGCATCTAATTCTTGACTCTCGCCAGGAGGTCTATAAAATCACCCTTTTATAAGTGATTTATTGGATATAAGAATATCTACCCACACCGATTCCAATATCCATGATTCATTTAAAGTCAGTATTAAACAGACTTGAATATTGCTTTTTAACATAAAGCCCCCACACCACCACCCTTCTTTCCTCTACGCTGGTAAAAATAAGTAAATATCCGTCTATTTCATATTCCTGAAAGGAGTCTCCATATAATTTTTCATTTAACCCATGCCTCAGTTATTCAAATAATGTCTAGATTCTCATTATGGTATAACTAATTCAGCTCATCTTTTTATTCTAAGGCTATGAGCATTTGTGTAAAAAACATTTGATACTCTAAATTCTGCTAATTCTTAAAAAATCATTATTTATTTTAACGTTTATTTCAACACTAGCTTGATTAATCTTTCTGGTATTGTTTTTAGCATTGCCATATTTCAGGTAGATATTAGCCCACCACCCCCAACTTTATCTAGTTTTTTGCTAAACCAAGTCTCCAAACTTGTACTGAAAAGCTCAACACCTTTACGGCTCAAGTGATAATGCAGTAAACTCGTCCCAATTAAACAAATATTTATATTATATACAAAAAGCCTTCATGATATATTCAAATCCGAATATTGCATTAAAATTATTATGTATTCAGTGCGACAAACTGCGCAGCTGAAAGATCATTCTCCACACTTAGAAGGGTAAAAAATTATTTACGTTCGTCCCAGTCCCAACAGCGTTTAGTTCATTTTGCTGTACTTGCTATTGAAAATGATTTCACCGTAAAATTAGATTACGAAGATATTATTGACAAATTTGCTAACGAAAAAGCAAGACGAAAACCTGTAATGAATCATTAATTTGACATGTAAGATGTAATAATGTATAGTATTGACTTATATAATATATATAATTATATAATATTATATATATTATAACTATATATAATATATATATATATATATATATATAATATATATATATATATATATATATAATATTATATATATATATATATTATATATATATAGTATAATATATATATATATATAATAAATATAATATATATAATATTAATATATATATATATATATATAATATATAGCCTATATATATATATATATATATATATATGATATATTTATATATATATATATAATATATATATATATATATATATATATATTATATATATATATATATATAATATATATTTAATATATATAATATATATATATTAGGGATGGCCGGATATCGGGCAAACTATCGGCTATCCGCCTATCCGCGCCAAGTTTTTGAACGATCCGTATCCCCGAATAACCGGATTAATTACTTCCCTAGTAGGTTCTTCCTCGGTGGGAAATATTCAAGAATAATTGAAAAAAAAAAATATAATATATATATATATATATATAATATATATATATATATATATATATTATATATATATATATTATTTACTATTATATATATATATATATAATATATATATATATATATACTTGTTAGACTGTATCGATGTGGGTACCAATTGATATTATTTTTATTCAGCATTATGTACTTACCAATACCATTTATCGGAAAACTTGGGTAGGCGACACGTTCATAAGTTATATTCATTATAACTTAAGCTTAAGAAAATTTACATTTATAAAGCAAAAAGAATAAAAAATTGTATGATTTCAAAAATTTTATTCATGCATTTAAGCCTTTCAGTTTTTTTAATTATTACTTAAATTTTACAAAAACTTTAATAAAATACTGAATGCAAAAAATACCGATTTTTCGTTGTTGCTGCCAGAGGTACAAAGATGGCAAAGTGTAAAAAATTTGTGGACTATAAATTTTTTCATTCCACTGAAATTCCACAATTTTTTGGGTAGTCCTCTAATTGCGGAGTTACGTAAATTGCGGAATGATATAGCCATTCTGCTAACTGCAATTCCGCAACATTTTTCAAATAATCGCAATCGCAATCCGTAATTTATTTTGGTATCCGCAATGCGGACTTAACTTGCCGAACGGCACCTCTGATATTTATTATATTATATATAATATATATATATATATAATATATATATATATATATATATATAAATACTATATAATATATATATTATATAGTGTCTCACGAGTTATGCTTACAGCGGTTGTATCACCCTACGGATGTTTATTTAGTAGAAACTGTGTAGGAATATAGTTCGATTATTTATTCATTAAGAGGATGCGGATATGTTAACTTGTGTCTGTGCTACTCGCCAATACGAAAAACCGCGCACAAAACATGCGAATGTCGAATGGGTTGATATATTTTTTTATGGCTTCTGTGAAAGGCACATAAAAAATGAGGTGGCTCTTCCTCTCGACATTATTGGATACGGTTGTTCATTTCGCAATGTACCCATAAAAAACTAGACGTCCTCCGTAGACATCATGTGCCTACAAAGGCCGAAACGTGTCTCAATATGAAATAAATAGGTTAAATACAATAGGTATATCCAATAGTATTAAAAATATCGATACAGCTAACAAAGGAATTAAATAAAAATACCTAATGCATACCCCTTTTGGATTACATTGATATGTAGCCTAATAAATACGCCATGCTGAATGTGTAAACCAACTAACAGCTATCATATGAGGTTATGTCATAACCTACCAATTATGCGTAATAAAGTGTAGTGAAAAGTATAACTTCAGAGTGTTTGTTTAGTCAGAGCCATACAATTGGAACATGCCACGTGACCAGTATACGCAGGACAAAAAGCGTGACATGTTGGAGGTGTACATTTACGCAAAACAGCAATGCTCGCAGAGCTGCTTGGAGAATATGGACAACGTTATCCACACCGACGACCGCGAGCCACATTGCATTCCATAGAGTTTACAGACGGTTTCAAAGTACAGGTCGATAGTTAAACCCCCTCATCACATACGGGAGAGGTCGTGTTCCGTACATTCGACGTCGAACTAGACGTTCTGCTATACACCCATGAAAATCCAACGTCCTCATTACGCAGCGCTATGTTCGGTCTTACGGCGAATATCGAAGGAAACCATACGACGAATTCGTGGCATAAAACATGTATCCATATAGGCCATACATTGTGCATGATTCGCATCGTGGAGACCAAAAAGGGCGGCTGGGATTCCTGGCTGTCATTCATTGCCTTCTAATGGATGTACCGGACTTATTGGAAAAAATCTTATGGACCGATGAATCTCGCTTTACCAATAACGGTATGAATAACAGGTGGAACTTCAGACATTGGGCGGAAAACAAATCCCCAAATAACATTCACTAGCCATCACCAGTTCTCATACTCAGTCAACGTTTGTTGTGTGGTATACGTCAATAGTAGGATTATCGCCTTACTTCTTCGAGGGAAATTTGAAAGGACAGGATTGACCTCCATTTCCTGCAGACTGTCCTTGTTGACCTGAGTGAATATACCTTTAAGAAACACAACAAGAATATATTTACCAAACATGATGGTTGCCAGCGCATACTGCAGCCTATAGTGACGACCCTACCTCGACAGAACCTTTCCGGGAGATGGATCAGGAAGATCTGCAGATCCATTTCCATGGCCTGCCGTGTTTCACCCGACGTAAGCCACCACTGGACTACTCTTCTGTGGGGTATCTCAAAACGTACCGTGTACGCTGGGTTTAATGACCCAGTAACCTTTCACCCGATGATCTTCGCCGTCGAATAAACAACGCACTGTAGGGAATCAACCCGGCATCACTGTCATTGGCATGCAATGAAAACCTGACGCCAGAGGCTGAGACAATGTATTCGCATTGTCGGATGGAAGGTCTTCGCAACAAACATTTGGTAATGCTGTATGGTACAAAGTTGAAACGACCTGACGCTTCTTCTCCCTTCTTGCATGCTGTGGATAGGATTTCATAGGTTCAAATTTGTTATGATACTATTAACAACGTTAATACATTACATGTATCGATATTATGCAGCTGTGCTTGAATAACATTGTTTCTTTCAACCTTTTCACATTCACGTTTAAAACTATTTTTGGTATCATTGACGCGTTTACGAACCTTCGTTGAAACGAAACAACCGCTATCAAAAGAATGTCGAGAGGAAGGGCCCACCTCATTCTTTATGTGCATTTCACCAGAAGCCATAAAAAATTATATCGTCCCATTCGACATGTCGAATGTTGCGCTATTACGCGGTGCGCAGACACCACGTAAATATCCCATCCTCCTTAATGAATTTTAAATAATCGAACTTATATGTCCTACAACATTTTCATACTTAAACATCCCTACGGTGATACACCGCTTGTAACATAATTCGTGAGACACCCTGTATATATATATATATTATTATATAATATATATATATAAGATATATAATATATATATATATATATATATATATATACTATATTATATATATATATATATATACACGATATAAGAAAAAAGACTGCCGCTGTATATCGACCGGATATCCGGTAATCCGGTTTTTAACTTCCAGCCGATATCCGGTATCGCTATCCGCTAATTCACTATCCGCATCCCTATATATATATATATATATATTATATATATGTATTATATAATATATATATATATATAATATATATATATATATATATATATATATATATATATATATATATATATATATATATATATATATATATAAGCGGCGACTCCAGTAACTTTTTACTACTCGGGCTCTCTCTCTCTCTCTCTCTCTTATATATATATATATATATATATATATATATATATAGTATATATATATACAGTATATATATATATATATATATATATATATATATTATTAGGATGGCCAATATATTCCGTAAGTATTCGGTATTCGGCCATATTCGCGCAAAATAGCCGAAATATTCGGTATTCGCTCTTTTGCCGAATATTCGGGTCGAAACATTGAGCCTTATAAAACAATGAATTTCCGGAGAGGATAAGGAAGTTATTTCAATTTTAAAATTGAAAATATATTAGCTAAACCTATTTTCCAAAAAAATAAAAATATAGCGAAATTTTGTAGCCAATATGGCGAAAAGCTTTGTCATTTTTGTTCAGACCTATAATGCGGCCATTTGACATTTTCAAATATTCTAAAAAATAGAATTCATTTAGTGATACGGATTAATGGACCAAACATGGAAGCTTGTATAAGGCGAGGTGCGCCTTGCTTATCAATTTCATGTTATTGCAACAGTTGCAACTATGCATTTCACATTCAATATTAG
>JABUQX010115253.1:10000-32500 GCA_015478945.1 Trachelipus rathkii | reverse complement strand
GAACGATCCATCAGGAGCAGCGAGAGCAGCAGCAGCAGCAGCAGCAGCAGCAGCAGCTGCTGGCTGGCTACAAGGTTGCTATATAAGGGTATATGTATGCCTCATATATACATGGGCTGGGTTGGTTATGGAGCTGTTGAGCAGTATATATATATATAGCAGCATATATATATATATATATATATATATATATATATAAAAAATTTAACATTAAAACATGATTCTTGTTTCGAGCTCTTGAGGATTTCACTTTCTACCCATCGATGCCACATTTCAAAAGATTATAATAAAACTTATTTGTGGAGTGTGTGGCCACAGCATTAACCAAGCTAGAAGGCAATGATTGTAAACTAAGTGATGCTGTTTTTATATTTGGAAAAATATGAACATGGAGCTACAACAGCTTAATCCACCACTCAACAGACAAGATTTAGCAAAAGTAAAAGGGAGGGGTATCATCAGGCAGTAACAGAAACTCACCTATTGGCGTATATTTTTAACCCAAGATATCAGACTGCAGTACTTCCAGAGGATGAGTATTCAAAAGCAATGGAATTTATGGAAAATGAGTATCCTGAATTGATGCCCATTTGTATAAATTTAAGAGCAAAATCTCCTCCATTTCATAAAAGTTACCTATTTGATGAGTCTCTGTTGTCAGCAGTGACTCCTTCATCTTGGTACATTCTCAAAAAAAAAATTAGATGAGAAGGTTATATATAAAATAGTGAGCATAGTCAGTAACTTCATCAAATGCTAATGTTGAAAGGGTATTTTCAACTTTCGAACCTTGTGCACAGCAACAGTAGAAATAGGTTGGGAACAGCTAGCAGGGAAATTAGTTTTTTTGTATTGAAAGTTTTTCATTATATTGAGTTTCCGACTTTCTTATTGATGAATCTCTCTCTCTCTCTCTCTCTCTCTCTCTCTCTCTCTTATATATATATATATATATATATATATATATATATATATGAAAGATAAGCTATATATATATATATATATATATATATATATATATATATAGTTATATAGCAAAGATATATATATATATATATATATATATATATATATATATTCCTAGTATTCAAATATAAATAAAAAAAAAAATAATTTACATTTCATTACAAGTTCATTTAAATAAACTTTTCTTTATGCGTTTTTTTTTTTTTTTTGGTAAAATAATAAAGATAATCTTTTTTTTCAGGATAGAGTTTTATATATTATGCAATATACGGTACTCTTATTTTTTATCACTTTATGAGTTTAGGGGTAAAACTCATAAAAATAATAATTTTATACCAGTTTACAGTTATCAAGAAAATTTTAAATTTAAGAATTTAAATAAATTTATCAAAGAATTTTAAATACGTGTTAGCACATGTTTAACAGTTTCCAGTAGTAATTTTGCCTTTAAAAATCTATTAAAACCATTAAAAACTACATTAAACCATCAAAATACATAAAAACCCATAAAAACCAAAACAAACATTGGTTTGTTTGGTTTTATTTAAAAACAATGGTTTGTTTTTTTAAAAAAACCATATTTTTTCCAACCCTATATATAAGTATATATATATATATATATATATAGATAGTTAGCAGCATATATATATATATATAGTATATACATATATATATATATATATATATATATATATATATATATATTATATATATATTGTTATATATATATATTACATATATATATATATACATATATATAAGGTTGCTATATATATATACCGTATATATATATAGCAGCAGCAAATATGTTATATATATGGGCACATATGAAATGTGATTGATACTATATATTTCCTGGTTGGTGCTTTCTATATAGATATAAATTAAAGATTTGTTTACATTTATCAATAAATATATATATATAAATATTTACAGCATGTTAAGAGATAGCAGTAGCCAGAAGATATATATATATGTTATATATTGTATATTTTTTATATATATGTTATATATTATTATTACTTTTATGTATGTTTATCCATACGTTACATACCCATATATATATACCTAAATATATATATGAGTTGAGTATAAATATATATATATTATATATACTGCATATATATATATATTTATATACTTGTATATTTCCGTGGTGCAGTTTCTATATAAATATAAAGATTTGTTTACATTTATCAATAAATATATATATATATACATACATCTGATGCCCATAAAATACTGCATATCTATAGATACCCTTCTCTATAAGAGTTTTTTTTTTTTATTTTTTTTTTTTTTTTAAGAGAAATAAACACTATCACTCACGGGCAGAGCTCCCTAATCAAGGAGGAGGTGTACTCACTTAACGTCCGAGCAGGGACGAAGCCAAGCCCAAGGAGAATAGCTCACATTCTCCCACCCGACCAGCTGCGAACCTGGGACCTCGCTTTGTTGGGAGAGTGCTCTAACACAGAGCTATCGCGCGCTTTTTTATATAAATATATAAATATATTTAAAATAATATATATATATATATGTCAGTATTAATACATAACGTAAAATTATACGTTAGTAAAAGTGGTAGTATACACACATATATTATTATATATATATATATATATATATATATATATATATATATATATATATATATATTATATAGCAGTTAGAAGAAAGAAGAAGCAGTGCTATAAGGCATGCTAAGGTTAAGTTATAGCATATATATATATATATATATATATACATATACAGTGGCGTATTTAGGGAGGGGGCATGGCCCCTCCCGAAATTTTCTAGACACTAAAAATTTTAAATATCATATCCGTTAATAATATAGTAGAAGTTAAATTTAATTTTATATAATTCGTCGCTGTCAGGAACCAATCTCCCAAGTCCATTAGTTAAAACTAAACTTGAAACCATCATAGAAAATGCAACAATGTGTAAGCGCATCTGAATCTGAACTGAGCTGAGTATTGAAATTGCTGTACTAAGAATTAACAAGTTCCAAAAATACAGACCCAACATTCCTACTTACGACTCACAGATTTATTATCGCACATCCATTTTTATACCATTTTTGATGATTTAATATCAGCATTAGAGAGAAGTTTTTAAATTTTCCTTGCAATTTGTCATACCGAACGGGTGTAATGTGCCATATGAGAAGATAAAAGATTGTGTAATATTTTACAAGAAGATCTCGAAAGCAAAAATGAAGATTAAGTAAAAGCAGAATTGATTTTTGGAAGTTGAAATGGCATCACAGCACAGATGGACTAGGTTTTTTGTTCGCAGTCACAATTTGCAAATATTTACATCTTGTTGCAAATACTGGCAATTTTACCCGTGTTTAATGCTTCAGCAGAAAGAAGCTTTTCAACATTAAGACTTCTGAAAACCTACTTGAGAAATATTATTGGAGATAAAAGAGTTATTGGACTTGGCCTTCCCTACATACATCGAAATATTGAAATAAAAATTGAAGATGTTATCCCGTGACCTCGCTCACTCTCATGTCAGGCGACTAAATTTAACAATTTAGGTAACATGATTTTAGTAATTCATATAAAATCTTTCCCATTTTTCTTATAAATTTATTATTTTTTCTCCTTCCACTTTATATATATATATATATATAAGTTATATATATATATATATATATATATATATATAGTTAGCATATAAAGAAGAAGAGTTATATATATATATATATATATATATATATATATATATATATATATATATGGTTATACATATATATATATAAAGAACGATTTTTGTTTGGCCCCCCGAAAAAAAAAAATTTCTTCTACGCCACTGTACATATATATATATATATATATATATATAAGTTGCTATAAGTTATATATATATATATATATGTTATATATATATATAAGATATATATATATATTATAGCATATATATATATATATATATATATACATGTATTACTATAAGGTTACAGCGCAATATACAGGAGCATAGCAGTATAGTGCTATGTTGAGCAGGTGCTATATATATATATATACAGTATATATATATATATATAAGAGCAAAGAGCAGCAAATATGCCAAGGGTTGGGCTGGGTTGGTATGTTGTTAGCAGAGCTATGAGCAGCAGCGCTACTGCGCAGGGCTGGTATATTACTGCTATATATATATGCGTTGCTATATATATATATATTATATAAGCATATATATATATATATATATATATATTGGTTATTTTAGAAGAATGGAGAGGAATAAATTTCAGCTATATATTACTGTTGAAATAAGCTATATATACATACATATATATATATACATATATAGTTATATATATATATATATATAGAATATAAGTACTGTATATAGTATATATGTTGCATATATTGTTATATATATAAAACAGAGAGTGGTTGGTTATTATATATATATATATATACATAGTTGTTATATTGGGCTGTATAAAACATAGCATATATATATATATATATATATATATACACATATATACACATATATATATACATAATATATACATAACATACACATATACACACATACACATATATATATACAAATATAAATATCACTTTACTATTATTAATACTACTATCACTATCATTACTATCATTATCACTACTATCACTATCACTGCACTATGGTTTAATATTAATATTGTTATGCCTGCCTACACAATATTTCACAATATATTATTATTATTTACCACTATTCACTATATTAAAAATTTTCATTAACTAATATTACACTGTATTATTATTATCATTATCACCACAATCACTGTTATTACTATTAGTATGTTTACTATATATATTTTCACTATATATTAATATTATTTACCACTATTCACCATATTAAAAAATTATCATTAACATTATTATTATTTATCATTATCACCAAAAACACTGTTGTTATTATTATTAGTATGTTAAACGATATATCACCACCATTCGCGGAAAGATAAATGTGATAGAAGGGGGTTTCCAGCCCTTGCTACTAGTGGAAGAGAATTTGGAAAATTTACTTCATATGACTCGACGATAGACTTGGGAAACGCAGCTCCACCTTCTGCAATTTAGTGTTTTAAATTTCTTTATAATTTTATATTTGTATTTAATTATCCAAAATAGCCAAAAGAAATGATTTCAAAAAATTTTTTGCTCCTCCAACCCAGATTACAAATAAATAAAAAATTTAAATGTTTAAAATTTTACATTTTTAAAATCCAAAATCGTAATTTTCTTTTTCCTTGAAATTTCTAGCCACCATGATTGAATCAAATGCTGTCCTTCTCTCTCTCTCTTCTCTTACTCATAAAATATTCCAATAAAATCTTCAGTAGATTCAAAGATTGGAGACTTCATCTCTTCAATAAATCGCCTCTGACTATCCTTCTTCTTTCCACCCTCTTTCTTGGTCCCTCTATTTTCGCCTCCTCTGGTTTCCACTCGAGTTCATATATATATATATATATATATATATATATATATAGCATAGCAGTAGCAAAGTATGTTGAGTATAGTATATATATATGTTATATATAGCAAATATATATATATATGTTATATATTATATATAGTATATATATATATATATATATATATATATATATATATATATATATGTAAACGAGAAGATAAACTCTTTAATTAATGGGCATTGGATTAAATCAACCACCTCCCGCATACACACAATAATAAAAGATCAGGTACATCAAAAGTGATAGATTATCATTTATATATTAATATCATTTTCTTGTATTTGGATTACAGCAATTAAAAATATCATTTTTATATAATAAATGTCATGTTATCAACAATGCTTAAATAATATTTATTTTATTATTTAACTTCCATTCAGTATACAAGTTGAATGATTGGCAGACTGGGAAATGTATTATAAGTTTCATGTTCTCTGTTAAGATTGCTATTCACCATTCTTAATATTTGTTTAAATCACTTATGATCAATTCTTTCTTAACTAAGAAACTTTACAATAGATCTTTTATGTGGATATTAATAATAACAACTTTTCACTTTGATGTAAATATATTTACTTATATTAAATGAAGAACGTGTGAGGGCATATGCCCTTCAACACGTCTTCTGGCTCTGGTCTCGTCGGCAGATCTATCCTTCCTCCCTCGGTCGCAGATAGAACCGGTCGGAGTAAGGAGTCTTATTAGTTACTTTAAGTTTGAAATAATATAAAAAAAAGAGAAAAAGAGTTGTGTGATCTTATAAGATGTGTACCAGAATTACGCTCATAAAAGCGTTTGATTACACTTACAAACATTCTTTCCAATTTTATATGGACCGATTTTTCGGTACATTGTATAATATAGCAGCAGCGGGCAGCGGTACATGGCAGCGGCAGCATATATATATATTATATATATATATATATATATATATATATATATATATATATATATATATATATATATATATATATATATATATATATATATATATAAGTGAGGGTACACGCTCCATGCTACAACGATCATGTGCACCTCACTGCGATGACTATGTACACCTAAAAAGAACTCATCGAAAATTTCCATTATTATGTATTAATGTCTTATGTAGTTGTTTAAATATGTAGGAGCTGATTCGATATTTGTAAGGGTCAATCACAGCCAAAGAGGCTTGATTTGAGGGTCAAAGAGACAAAGATGCCTTGGGCGCGAGCCCAGCGCAACGTCAATTAACATCCGGTTCGGTACGTTATATGAAGAGGATACGTTTTGTAATCTCCGGCCCTACATAAAGCCGGCTGAACATAACATTGATAAATATAAATTCTAATGTCTATAATAATTAATTAATGCTTTCCAATAAATCAATAGTAAAGGGTGTCACAATATCAATTAAATACTGTGTCAAATAAACTTAGACGTAATAACCTCTTTTCATTTTCTATTACCTCTGTTGTGCTAGTTCCCAGCTAATGATTAAAAGTAGTCAAGTGAATTAACAGTGAAACTAAACAGTGAAAGTGAAAAAAGTGTCATTTTTCTATTAGCTAGCGTGAAAAACCGCAAGGATTTTGAGATCTTTACACCCCCCCCCCCCACTGAACAAACTTCCGCCAACGGTTAAAAGACTGACTCTTCATCACAATATGAGACTGAGTCCGACAACGAAGCATCAATCGGCCAAATAACTTCAAAGCGAACAAAAAGTAACCTCTCATCTAACTCATTGAAAATGGCAGGGGGAGAGTTAAGACTCTTCCACTACAAGCCATTCTCTACTTTTCGGAGCATGATCCGTTGGTTTGGTTACATCAGACGACTACCATTTTCAAATTAAATGATGTGACGAACCCAAGAGAGAGGGTTAGTCTTTTAGGCTCTATTTTGCCAAGCAGAATAATAAATTTAGTCCGTTTTCCACTTCAAGATGACTGCTACTCGAAGCTAATAAAGAAGATAAAACAAGTGTATTCTCCCACCCTAAGGACACAAATAGAAGAAGTTTTCCAGGGGGGAGTGCGAAAAGACGAAATGCCAAGCGCCTATGTAAATAAATGAAAGGCGTCCTGGGAGTAGGAAATTTTCATTTATCAGCTGAGAGTGACTCAAAATTCATTAAAGAATTATTCCTTCTATAACTTCCTGATCAAATGCAAATGAGTTTGATGACATACCAAGGCAATCAAAGCTTCGACGATCCAGTAGAATTATCTGACAAACTATACAGAAATTTTTACGCTCAAAATGGAATCAACAATTATGCAAACAAAGAAAAAAGAAGATGGGCAGGAATAAATTCCATGCAAGCAGTCGAAGAAAGACCCACTAGAACAAAAAGAGAATCATCTGTGAATGAACGAATTTTGAATCGCCTAATTAGCGCCCAAGAAGAAACAACCAGAGAAATCAAGATTTTGGCAAAAAGAGCCACCGATGTGATGAAAACAGTTTGCCAAATGTCAAAAAATCATCCGAGCGAAGAAAATAGAAGATATTCACGGGGAAGGAGCACGAGTCAGCATAGACTTGGCAACGCCGCACAGAACGAATACTCAGATGGGATGTGCTACTTCCACAAAAGGTTTCTTCATCACGCCTTTAAGTGCGAAGGACATCTATGCCCAATGTATTCCCTCATCTCTTCTGCTCCCCCAAATTCTACGACGCAGCAACCAATTTCGACTTCATCGATGGCGGGAAACTCATAAGGAGGTCTAACGAACCAGATGCTGTGGACCTGAAAAATACAAATCCGCAAGGGACTGATGTATCTTATTGTCTCCCAAGTAGAGGTATGTTCGATCAATAAGATATGTAACATCTCTTAATCTTGAAGAAAGGGGCTCCAAGTATTACATGAATCAGAAAAATAGGTTTAATAATTTTAATTTTTACGGCTCAAGAAAGTTTTTTTTTATAGTAGTAAATATGGCTTCATGGGTGGGAGAAAAAAAATTATATCAGGTTAACATAAAATTTTCCATCAACCTCGGTTCCTCTCAGGCGGGAAAATTTTACATCATTGTGATTGAAACATCAATGATATGTAATTTTTCACATCATCAATATATAATATTTTATTTCTTGCCAACATACTGTATAGAGTGTATAACGCCAAAAGTAAAACCAATTACATGTTATATTTAACTTCAAAAGAAATGTAAAATTTCTTATATATATATATAGCTGCTATGTTTGATTTGTTATGTTCATATACATATATATGGGCTACATATAAGGCTAAGGTTATATATTGAGCAAAGAAGGAAGAGGTAGCTGGCGTTAAGGCTACACAAGGTTGCTATATTATTATGTTGCTGTTCATATATATATACATATATATATGCTATATATATATATAATATGCTATTTTATTATTGCTATATATATATATATATATATATATATATATATTGCTACATATATATATTGGTTGTTATACTATAGATATGGCTATACATATACTACATAGTTACAGCAAAGATAGAAGTATACATATATATATATATATATATATATATAATTAATATATATATATATATATATATATATATATATATATATATATATATATATATATATATTAGTTATATATATATATATATATATATATATATATATATATATATATATATATGGGGGGGGCAAGTAGGGGCCATGGCCCCCCCCTGGAATTTCAAAGCTTTTTGCTCCGCTGAAAAAAAATTCAAAGCTTTTTGCTTTGCTGAAAAAAAATTATATTAGCAGCAGCAGTGAGCAGCAAGCAGCAGCAGCAGCAGGAGTATATATATATATATATATGTTAGCATATATATATATATATATATATATATATATATATATATATATATATATAGAAAAAAAATATATGTATATATATATATATATATATATATATATATCAAGAAACTTTCCCGCGAAAAAGCAAATTTGCAAACTTGCACAATAGCCTACAGCCCTACCTCTCTAGCCTCCCCTACTCTGCCCTCCCCTATTCCTGGCTGTAACTTCAGTTAAAATATATTTCAGACTTATGAACTGTACGACAACTAATAAATTTTTGCCATAAAAAAGAAAGTTTTAGAGCAACAATTTATCATTCTCTTTGTTTTAATACGGAGGATCTGCAATTTTTGGGACCCCCATTTTAGCCCTCTCACCTAAAATGGGAATAAAATTCTTAATTTTCAGACAATTTTGATGGGGAAAAGCAAACCGCAGCTTTTTTTTGACCTCTAGAACGTCATTTTCAGGTGTTTTTCTGTGTCTGTAGTCATTGTTTCGGCGTTTTCATTTTTTCCGAACCTAATTTTTTGACATTTTTTCGTATCAACTTCTACAATTTTTCTTTTTTTTTCGAAATGACTTTAAAGTTGAAATATACATAGATGGGTTTATTACGCACAAAACGCAGTTGTTAGTTTTTGATTTTTGGAAAATTGTGTTCAGCAAATAAAAATAAAAAAATAAAAAAAGTGGATTTTGAAATTCGACATTGCTGAGCATAATTTTCCAAAAATCAAAAAACTAATATGTGCAATTTGTGCGTAATAGACCCATCTATGTATATTTCAAGTTTGAAGTCATTTCGAAAAACACCTGAAAATGACGTTCAAGAGGTCAAAAAAAGCTGCGGTTTGCTTTTAACCCCATCAAAATTGTCTGAAAATTAAGAATTTTATGTCCCTTTTTAGGTGGGGGCTAAAATGGGGTCCCAAAATCCCCAATATTGGATGCTGCCCTTAGGAAACTGAAATAAATATATATTTAATAGGAAACTACTTCGAAAAGTGTCCTGATTATTATTATTATTATTATTGAAATTTAAAATGAATTTGATTCTTTTTCTAAGTTTTGTTTTTATTTTTGTTTGTTTTATTTCAATTATTATAATTTTTGTTAGTGAAATTATGAAATTTTTATTACTTGCTACCAAGATTCCTACATTTAATACCTATTTATCTAACTTTCGCTTTAAATAAACTTCTTTTAAAAGTCTCGCAATTTTTTGCCCCCATTCTACTATTTCATATATATATATATATATATATATATATATATATATATATATATATATATATATATATATATATATATATATATATATATATATAGTATATATATATATATATAAGCAAATATATATATGGTTGGTAAAGAGTTACAGTTAGCAGCAGTTGGTGCTATTTATCAACCAGAGCCTTGGCCTCCATGTTGAATACTGACATAAGTTAAAGCATATATATATATTATATTATATATATATATATATAAGTTATATAAATATATATATATATATATATTATATATTATATTATTATTATATATATATTAAAATTTACAGCATATATATATATATATTACAGTAGTTATTAATGTTATTGTTATTATTATATATATATATATATATATACATATATTATATATATATATATTATTATACATATATATGTATATATATATATATTTGAGCAGTTATATATATATATATATATATATATAGAGCATAGTTGGTTATATATATATATATATATATATATATATATATATAGTTGTTAAATTGTTAGTTATATATATATATATATATGTATATATATATATTATAAGATTGCTAGCAAATTTAAAAAGGGAAAAAAAAATTTAAATTATCATCAATGGGTAAATTTGTAATTAAGTGGCCTCGCCTTAGTGATAATTATAATTACTCTTTGACTGAACAAACAACTGACACATTGAATGATGGTACTGGTTCATATTTTAGTGTTAATGCAAATGGCAGTGCTAATGCCGTTCCGAGTATTGTCGGCACCTGTATTAATCATATGAATGAAGCTTCCGCATCTGCCGTAGAAACAACTGTTGAAAATCGTTGTTTGGATATTGGAAATTACATTACTCAAAATAGAATTACTGACAATCTAAAATTTGATTTATTAACAAATCCATGCAAACCACTAAGCACTTACAACTTTAAGTAAGATATCACAGGAGGCAAAGTGCTTTCCTTGACGATTGGCTAAATCAATACAATTCGTTGTTAGTATATTCAAAAAAATTAAAAGAACCCTTCTGTAAATTATGAGTGTTATTTAGGCCTTGCGTCAAAAGAGGGTTTTTGGGTTTATTTATTGTCAGACCAATCTTAAAATATAAAGACTTTTACTCACATGCAAGGAACCATGTTAATTCTCAGTGGCATAGATGCTGCTGTAGCAGGGAGAAATTTTGAACAAATAATTTTAAATAAACGTGTTAATGTTTTTGAACAATTAAATAATGCTGAACATTTAATTATCGAAAAAAAATAGTTGTTGCCAATAATTTCAACTTTGATCTTCGGTGGAACCCATGATTAAGCTGTTCGAGGCAGTACTGCAGAAACGGGTAACTTTTCGGATTTGTTAAAATTCAGAGTTGAAGCTGGTGATGCTGTGTTTACTGAGCATTTACAATCAAGTGGAGGTAATCAAAAATACACATCACATATGGTCCAGAATGAGCTCATATCCATATGCGGGAACCTAATTTGTAAAAACATTGTGGAGGAAGTGAACGATAGTGAATACTTTTCACTTTTAGCTGATGAAACAGGAGACATTTCTGGGGTGGAGGAGCTGTCAATTAGCCGTTTAGTTGATAAGGAGTTGAAAGTTAGAGAAGAATTTTTAGATTTTACTCCGTTGAAAAAATTAAAAGCTGAAGATATAGCAGAAGTCATTTTATTGACTACCAGAGAAGCTTACAATTTAAATATGAATAAAGTCGTTGGACTTGGATTTGATGGATGGAGTACATAAAATAATAAGAAATCAATATCCCAAGGAAAAAATTTTCCACTGTGTCTTCCGCTGCATCGCTTAAATTGAGTTGTTAATGACTTGAATCTTGTTCCTCCCGAATTTCGAAATACTGTGGGCACAGTGGAAAGCGTTATAAGATTTTTTTTCGTAAAAGCCCATTGCGTAGGAAACTGATAATGAATATACCTCAATGCTATGCGAAACAAGATGGTCCTCAAAATACAAGTCCATCAAAATTTGTTTTGAAAATTTTATTCACATTAAATCAGTTTTGAAAACTTTGTCATCAGATTCAGAAGTAACTAAGGCCACAGGAACAGCAGCATTTCAACTTTCGTCAGCAAAAAATAACTCCTAAATTCATTATTTGCTTAGTTATCATGGCCAAGTATTCCTCTTACTTTGAGCCTGTCACGAACATTATTCAAACTAAAACTATCAATCTGGAAGAGGTTCACAGTCACGTTGAAAAGGTGTTAGAAATAGTAAAAAACAATAGAGACGAAAAACATGTCGCGTCTTTTCAAGGAACTTTACCAGTGTTAAGGAACTTACAAAATTTTTTTTTTATAGAATTCTCAATGCCACGTATAGTGTCCAAACAAATGCAAAGACCTAACATTTCATGTAGTTCTGTGGAGGATTATTTCAGGGTTTCTTTATTTATTCCATACCTAGATTCACTGATTTCGTATCTGCCTATCAGATTTTCGGACGACAACAGAATACCAACATTTCTACGTATTTTACATTCCTCTAGAATTAAAAATTTAACCATATCTGAATAAAACAGAAAAATTGAATCACTTCAAACTATATACAATATTGAGAACTGGAAAGGTGAAGCAGAATCATGGATGGGGACCAAGGGTTAGATGTAGACGAAAATGTGTGCTATAGTGAACTGATCCTAAAAAATTGTGCTTTTTCCCTTGTTGTTTTACAAGCAATTAAAATTCTTCTAACGCTTCCACAAACGACTTGCATAATTGGAAGATCATTCAGTACTTTAAGAAGAGTTAAAACTTGGCTAAGGTCAACCATTTCTGAAGATCGATTAAATGGATTATGTTTGCTCAGTGTTCACAGAGAAAAAGTTTTGAAAAAAATAAAACAACTAATTGATGATGTTATAATAGAATTTGGAAAGGAAAGAAGAAGAATTAAATTTTTATTTCCAAATAAACAATAATTAAACTGAAATAAAAAACAATAAATTAGTTATTTAAGTGCTTGCCTCAACCAAATCCAAATATTTTTCGCAACTACTTTTTATAGTTCATTTTACTTGTGATTAAAGTAACTAAAAAAGGTCATATATGACTTACACAGTCTTTCCAAATTTAATTTCTGACTGACATAGTGAATTAAGCATTCAATATCAGACATTTATTATCAAATATAAATTTGGATTCAAATAGTAAATACAGTGCTGCCGGTGCGTAAACGTCGAAGACGGTTCGAAGAACAAAAGAAAAACACCAAAATAACCTTGTAAGTACTCATTATATATATATATCAGTGGCGCACCTAAGGCTATATATATATATGTATATATATAGCAAAGAGTATATATATATATATATATTATATGTTGTATATATATATTATATATATTATATATATATATATATATATATATATATATATTATAAGTTAGAAAGAAAGAAAGAGTATATATATATATATATATTTCATATATATATAAGAAATAAATAGTTGAAATATATATGCTTGGAGTTATTGGAGTTATATATATATATATATATATATATATATATATACATACATATATATATATATATATATATATATATATATATATATTATGCTTCCTTGTGAAATTCGAATTAAAAAAAATCTGGCCCCCCCTTAGATTTCATCCTGCCGGCGCCCATGTATATATACATACACAAACTACACATATATATATATATATATATATATATATAGTTGAGTAGCAATATAGTTTTAGTTATACGTATATATATATATATATATATATATATATATATATATATATATATATATATATATATATATATATATATATATATATATATATATATATATATGATATTATTTATAAGCGGTTGACTCCAGGAGCGAAAAATCAATAATTAATGTATCGTTATTTTAATAATTTTTGGGTAAATAATTAAACTTTTGTTTAACCTAACCGAACCTTCGGACCTTAACCGGACATTTACCGAACATGAACTTCAACTCAACCTAACCAAACTTTTAACCTCCAAATTAACCTAACTCCAATATTAACGGAGTCAACCACTTATAAATGTCATATATATACAGTATATATGTTATATATATATATATAAATCTATAAGTAAAACCTATTACATATATATATATATATATATATATATATATATATATATATATATATATATATATATATATATATATATATATATATATATATATATATATATGATACTTTATAAACGGCCTTGGTAGTATCACACCAATATTTGCCACACTAACAAAATAGCATTTTTGTTAGTTTAATTTTACTTTACTTAAAATAAACTTTATATAAAGCAAAAATTGAAAATATCTTAATATGATATAATAGAAAAATTTTACTTATACTTTTTCTCATTATTATTAATTAAAAATTATTGTAAAATATTAAAAAGGAAAATAAAATAAAATGTCTTATGGGTAACTATTTTAAATATATTAATTTGAAATTTTAACAATACAGACTTTGACACAAACAAATTCATAGCATTGCGTTTCGATGTAAAGTATATCATATGCGATGTAAAGTATATTATATGAAGTAGTTTGATGAAAATTAAATCATACGACCGCGTATCAATATTTTCTACGCGATATGAAGTAGTTCCTTCCTATTTCAGTTATTTATTAATATTAAATTCAGAAGTTTTGTTAAAGATTAAAATCTAATTTAAAAATTATCATTAGCAATTTATATAAGGTTTTTAAGGAATAATATCAGGTCAAACTAAATTAATTTGCGAAATGACAATTCATCATTGGGTCATTGATTGATAGAATTATGGTTTTTGATATATAAAAAAAATTTCTGTGTATGCTGTGTTTCTTTGATTTCGTGAACTTTTGTTAAATAATTACCTTTTTTTAATTTAAAGTTTTTTGATCCTGTTTATCAATAAGGATATGAGCGTGATGAACACTTTTTACAACCATAGAGATAGCCATAAATGGACGTGGTACAGATGGAATGGAGAAGGGTAGAGGATACGAGGAGAAATTAATGATTGACTTAATGCTAACAAATAACAAAAGACTGTTTAAGAACGTGAAGAGTACACCGTCGGTCTCGGGAGGCTCGGATCACCGTTTGGTTGTGGGAAAGATGAGAATAGATGGTGTTAAACCATATAAATAGGAAGAGATTCATGGTGGAAAAGTTGCGAGAGCAGGTATATAGAGATAATTTAAGAGGGATATGGAAGAAAAATGAAGAAATTGGTGATGGATGCGAAGGACGAGAGCTGGAGAGCATTGAGGGACGCCCTGTGGGAGGTGCCTGAGGAAATCGTGAAAGTGAAGACAACCCATGAAAGAAAAAAGAAGCAAACAACATGGTGGACTGAATAAGTTCAAACGGCGGTAAAGAGAAAAATGAGATGTTTTAGAAGGTGGATAAAGACGAGAGGAGTGGAGGAGAGGGAGGAATATGTGGAAGGAAGAAGAGAAGTTGAACAGATAAAAAGAAGAGAAAAGGAGAGTACATGGGAAAGGATTGGAGGAGAACTTTAGGAAGACCTTCAAGGGACGAGAAAGCTAATCTACAGTATTGCAAAAAAAACTATAGAAAGCGCTCTGCCTCACCAACCTATGTAATGAAGAATGAAAATGGGACATTATTAACAAGACCGTCCGATATTAGCGGAAAATGGAAGGAATATTTCGAACAGCTGTTGAATATCCCGAATAACATAGAAGAAGAGGAACAATGGGGGGAACGACATGAGTGGTTGGAAGGGCGGGGGGAGTGGCAGATTGTATCTGAGAAGATGGAACAAGCGATGAGAAAGATGAAAACTGTAAGGCGGCAGACAAAGATATGCTGACGGTGAAGATATTGAGAGGAGCTGGTGAAGGAGGTGTTTTGTGGATGACGGAAGTAATGAATAAATGCTGGAACGAGGGAAAAACACAGGAGGATTGGAATAAATCGTTGTTATGTCCTATATACAAGAATGGTGATAAAACCGATTGCAAAAATTACATGGAATTGCCCTGATGCTACATATTGCAAAGGTTTATGAGAGAATATTGGAGAGAAGATTGAGGAGACAGTCGAAAATAAATTGGATGAATGGCAGCATGATTTTCGACAGGGAAGATCGATTGATTGATGTGACTTGAGTTGATTTGATTTTTTGCATTGAAGATGATATGTGAAATGATTTATGAATTTAACGGGAAAGCATATTTGGCCTTTATCGATTTAGAAAAGCCGTTGACCATGTGCCGAGGGAGATTTGTGGAGGATCTTGGGGGAAAGGGAGTTTGGGTTGCCTACTAAACTGATAAGAGCAATAAAAAACACGTATGTGTTCAGCTGTTGCAAGGTGAAAACACTGATGAATGATAGTAGCTGGTTTGGAATAGCAACAGGTGTAAAACAGGGAAGTGCACCTTCCCAAATTTTGTTCATAAAGTTTATGGACTATTGTATCAAGTGGTACTGGAAAGGGTGGGTTGAGAGGTCTTTGGATAGGCGGAAGATCTAGCATTGATCAAAGAGTCAAGGGAGGCTCTGGAGAGGTTCATAGTGGTATGGGACTAGGTGCTGATGGAGAAGGGAATGAGAATCAATAAGGGGAAGACGGAGGTTATGTTGGTGAGTAGGGAGCAGGAGGAATTGAATATAGAATTGGAGGGGGAAGTACTGAAACAGATGGAACAGTTTGAATAATTAGAAGTGTATAGTGGAGTAAGAAATGATATGTTAAAGGAGCTGAACCATAGAATTAGAAAGTTTAATGGGACATTTGCGTCGTTGTACCCTTTGCTAAAGGATCGTAATATACCGAGGAAAGTCAAGACAATAATATATACTAACATTATGAGGCCCATATTAACATATGGACAAGAGGCTTGGACACTTAAAAAACGAGCATGCGAAATGAAAGTATTAAGAATGATATTGGGGGTGACAAGATTGGACAGAAGGAGAAATGATGACGTGATGGCGGAATTGGGAGTGGAGGGCATATTAAACTGGTGGAGAGAGGACAGTTGGGGTGGTTCGGACAAGTGAAGAGGTGGAAGCAAATAGGTGTGCGAAAAGGTATTATGAGTGGCAGCCGGAGGGAAGGAGAGGAGTGGGGAGACCGAGGGTGAGGTGGAGGGATGGTGTTGAGAGGGTGGTGGATAGGAGGGGACGACCATGGAAGAGGTGGAGGGGAAAGAGTGTACGATGATCGACGGCGATGAAGGAGCTTAGCACAAGACATCGAACAGGTGCATACGCCTACAGGAGGATGGTGAGAAAAGTGAGAATATATATATATATATATATAATAAGGTTAGCATATAGCAAGAAGGTAAGAAAGAGCAGTTGTTATTGGCTATATATATGTTAAGTTAGATATATATTATATATATATAAGTTATATGTTGGTTAGTTATATATATATATATATAAATTGTTGATAATATTATGATATATATATATATATATATATATATAAGACCTTTCTTGCTTCACCTACCCATTGAAAAAATAGGTTTAGGACGATTATTTTGTTTTCAATTTGTTTTGTTTTGTTTTTTGGAGGGGGGAATTTTTAGTAATTTTTGAGCTAACATAATCCAACCAAGCTTAACCTAACCTAACCTAACCTAACCTAATGTAACGTAACGTAACGTAACTTAACGTAACGTAACGTAACGATATATATATATATATATATATATATATATATATATAGTATATAGCAATAGCATATACAGTATATATATATATATATAGGCTGTGATATATATATATATATATATATATATATATATATATATATATATTTGACTGGAATGCCCTTATGAATACACACTTAAAAGTCACTTTTTAATTTTAAAATAATACATAAAATCGAGTGTTAACACAAAACATCAATACACACAATTACACATATTTATTTACATATCTAAATTATATTAAATTCCACTAGCTTTCGCCGCCATAGTAACGGCCTCCTCAGGTGGGATGTTGAACAGAAAAGAAGCTCCTGCGTTAAAGAAGAGTCTGAAGTATGAAACAATTTTTCAGTTGGATGGTTGTTGATGATCCAATTTTTTATCGATATTCTTGAAAAATTTTTTTTTTTTTTTTTTTTTTTTTTTTTTTTTTATATTTTTTTCACCTGCTATTTTATTAAAGTTATTACTATTTACAATGCAATATGATTCTATCATTTTCCTCTTGTTATTATCTGAGACATTAATGATGGGTTCCATGTTATTGATATTGATTTTATGATTAAACGTCGATCTATGATGCGTAAGTGCTGATTTCTGCTTACTGTATGTGAGATCGTATTTATGCTGGTCATTTCTTCTTTTAAAGTCAATTGTCTCTCCCACATAAATACTTCTACAGTTATAGCAAGGAATGCTATATATACATTGAGAATAAGGGCTATTTGCAAATTTGTTAGGTTTTAAAACTTTTTTAAGGGGTAGGGCATTCGATGGGGTGGTAACGATACTCTTCGGAATAACCTTCATGATGCATTTTGGTAGAGGATATGGGACAGCCAGATTGGTGGTGTTTTCTTTAGGTAACTGGTTATGAGAGTGGTAGAAATTTGCTTTTGCTTTCTTTAAAGCTCTATTGATTATGGAGAGAGGATATTGTAAATTCTTAAAAGTGTTAAATAAAAAATTGATTTCAGTCTGTAGATTTGAGGGGGAACAAATTCGTAATGCACGTAAAAACAAAGATGTGAGGGTCCCTACCTTCGTGTTGAAGCAATGAAAGGAATACCAATGCATGTAGTTAATTTGTGAAGTTTTCTTTCTATATATTGAAAATGTTAAGTTACCAATGTCATCCCACTTCACCAAGGTATCCAAGAAAGGTAATGAATTATTGATAGGGGCTTCTACAGTGAATTGTAGATTGGTATTATAAGAATTGATAAATGTCAGAATATCCTGAGGGTTTTTATTAACAGGAATAGCACAAAACACGTCATCGACGTACCTGAACCAATGTAAACCTGTAAAGTTAGGATTGGGGAAAAAATGATATTTTTCAACCAACTCCATGAATAAATTGCTTATAATAGGAGAAAGTGGTGAACCCATACTAAGACCTTGTTTCTGTTTAAAATAATTAGAATTATAATGAAAAAAGTTATGTTCTAATGTCAAATTAATAAGTTGTTTTATAAAGTCAAATGAATATGTCAAAGTATGCTGTGAAACTTGTAAATGATGTTCCAGTAGAGAGAGAGCTAAAGGGACCGGTACAGATGTAAAAAGCGAAATTGCATCGAAACTTACAAAATGAAATTCCTGTGGGTCAATATTTTTGATTTTATCGATGAAGTTTGTGGTGTTAGTAATATGAGATGGTGAAATGTTACCTACAAGAGGGCTTAACTGTTCAGCCAGCCATTTTGCTAATTTGTAGGTAATGTTATTCGTGTTAGAAATAATCGGACGTAAAGGAACATTAGGTTTGTGAACTTTTGGTAAGCCATAAAATTGTGATAGTTGGGGCATATATGCGTTTTTATTATTGTAAATGTTTGGATAGTCTTTGCATATTTGTTTCAATGATTTATTAAAATTATATTGAGAATTCTTAAGTGGGTCATTGGTAATTTTATCATAGGTAGCATTGTCATCTAACAGTGCGTTACATTTGTTATTATAATCCATATAGTTCAAAATCACAATATTGCCTCCCTTATCTGAACGTGTAATTACTATTTCTTTATTGTTGATAAGAGATTTTAAAGCCATATAAAACTTAATGGGGAAATTACGTACTTCTGTATTCTGCAAAGTTGACGATGCTAATAAACCTTTGAGTAAACTATTGTTGCATGTTTTATCCTTATCATGTTTGCTCCATAATTCGAAATCCATAAGGAATTGATTAATGTTTTCGTGTTTATCCAATGAGAATGAAAGGCCATAGCCTAGAAGTATCTCTTCATCTGAACTTAAATTATAGTTTGAAAGATTAATTATTTTCTGTAAGTTTGAATTTTTTTACCCAGTTGCTATTTTTATAAATGTTATTAAATTTCTTATTCAGACTATTTATTTTTCTTCCTACAATCAAGTTTTTCTTCATATGTGCATTGTTTAAAAATTGAGTAAATTCACTTAAAGAGTTAGGATTCTCAAAATACCAACAGCATTGGAAAAGTTTAAATGCTTTAAAGCATTTTTTAAAAGCTGATTTAATTTCTATTTTTACTTTAGTAATTCTATTCATTAATAGTTGTTTATGTATCCATGGAAACGGATCCGACGTATTTACGTAGACATTTCTATTTAGTAAAGATTTAGGAATAATCAAATTGTTACTACATCTCTTCAGAAAGCGCAATTGTTCCTTTTTTATATTTGCAGCAATCATAGTTCTTTGGTAAAAGTTAAACTTTTTTCTAAGTGTGTGGGAAATTTGAATCATTTTTTCTTCTTTTAATATCGGGCTGTATAATATTTATTTGACTATTTATAGAATTCAGACTCTATTTTTTCTAATATTTATTTGACTGGAATGCCCTTATGAATACACACTTAAAAGTCACTTTTTAATTTTAAAATAATACATAAAATCGAGTGTTAACACAAAACATCAATACACACAATTACACATATTTATTTACATATCTAAATTATATTAAATTCCACTAGCTTTCGCCGCCATAGTAACGGCCTCCTCAGGTGGGATGTTGAACAGAAAAGAAGCTCCTGCGTTAAAGAAGAGTCTGAAGTATGAAACAATTTTTCAGTTGGATGGTTGTTGATGATCCAATTTTTTATCGATATTCTTGAAAATTTTGTACTTTTCATCATTAAATTTTGTGTCACGTCTATATTCATTTCACCTGCTATTTTATTAAAGTTATTACTATTTACAATGCAATATGATTCTATCATTTTCCTCTTGTTATTATCTGAGACATTAATGATGGGTTCCATGTTATTGATATTGATTTTATGATTAAACGTCGATCTATGATGCGTAAGTGCTGATTTCTGCTTACTGTATGTGAGATCGTATTTATGCTGGTCATTTCTTCTTTTAAAGTCAATTGTCTCTCCCACATAAATACTTCTACAGTTATAGCAAGGAATGCTATATATACATTGAGAATAAGGGCTATTTGCAAATTTGTTAGGTTTTAAAACTTTTTTAAGGGGTAGGGCATTCGATGGGGTGGTAACGATACTCTTCGGAATAACCTTCATGATGCATTTTGGTAGAGGATATGGGACAGCCAGATAGGTGGTGTTTTCTTTAGGTAACTGGTTATGAGAGTGGTAGAAATTTGCTTTTGCTTTCTTTAAAGCTCTATTGATTATGGAGAGAGGATATTGTAAATTCTTAAAAGTGTTAAATAAAAAATTTATTTCAGTCTGTAGATTTGAGGGGGAACAAATTCGTAATGCACGTAAAAACAAAGATGTGAGGGTCCCTACCTTCGTGTTGAAGCAATGAAAGGAATACCAATGCATGTAGTTAATTTGTGAAGTTTTCTTTCTATATATTGAAAATGTTAAGTTACCAATGTCATCCCACTTCACCAAGGTATCCAAGAAAGGTAATGAATTATTGATAGGGGCTTCTACAGTGAATTGTAGATTGGTATTATAAGAATTGATAATAAAATAGCAAGTGAAATGAATATAGACGTGACACAAAATTTAATGATGAAAAGTACAAAATTTTTCAAGAATATCGATAAAAAATTGGATCATCAACAACCATCCAACTGAAAAATTGTTTCATACTTCAGACTCTTCTTTAACGCAGGAGCTTCTTTTCTGTTCAACATCCCACCTGAGGAGGCCGTTACTATGGCGGCGAAAGCTAGTGGAATTTAATATAATTTAGATATGTAAATAAATATGTGTAATTGTGTGTATTGATGTTTTGTGTTAACACTCGATTTTATGTATTATTTTTAAAATTAAAAAGTGACTTTTAAGTGTGTATTCATAAGGGCATTCCAGTCAAATAAATATTAG
>JABUQX010115253.1:0-7500 GCA_015478945.1 Trachelipus rathkii | reverse complement strand
TATAAGAGTTATATATATATATATATATATATATATATATATATATATATATATATATATATATAGTTATATATTAGTTATATATATATATATATATATATATGATATATATATATATATATATTATTAAGCATATATATAAAACTTTTATATATATATATTTTTAGCCTTGAAATCTGAAATGAAAGCTTTTTAAACTTGTTACGTTATATATATATATAGCAAAGATATAACTGGGAGTTGCTATATATATATATATATATATATATATTTGGTTATATATATATATATATATATATATATATATATATATATAGTAGTAGTATATATATATATATATATATATATATATATATATATATATATATATATATATATATATTATTCCGCTCCCTACTAAACATTATCACATTTAATTCAGAATCTTTCAGAACACTTCACTGCTATAGAGTAATACGGTATTGAACTTACACTTTTTCTTACTTCACTCTCAACCTCGATCTTTTCTTACATTCATTTGGAGCATTCAACTACTTCTAAACATTCATCACACAAAGAATTTTTCTTGTTTGTGCTCAATCTTAAACAAATCATTTCTGTGCCTAACATAATGAGTTTTTTAATGACCCAAGAATTAACCGCTAATCTCATTCTTTAATACTTTATTAATGTTATGAACCAGACACCGTTCCCTTGGCTCAATCGGTAGAGCGACACAGTCGCATGGCTAGGGCCAGGGCTCGATTCCTAGTCTGGATCATAGGTAGAAATTACCTAGAGAAGTTCCCCCCCTCCTAGAATAGGGGTATGCCCGTGAGATGTAAAAAAAAAAAAATTGAACCATCTCATCGACCTAGGGTTCTAGAGCCTCAACGTACTCACCGACCTAGGGTTCTAGAGCCTTACCCGGAACTTGCAAAGCAAGCATAATAATGAAAACAAGACGGTAAAATTTTCTCCTTTTTTTTCTTTTTTTTTCTTCGTGCTTTTAATATTTGTTTGTTAGCAAAATTTTCCCTATATAAGGTAAACTTTGTTGTGTCATCAAAATTGCATTATTATTATTATTATTATTATTATTATTATTATTATTATTATTATTATTATTATTATTATTATTATTATTATTATTATTATTATTATTATTATTATTATTATTATTATTATTATTTTTATTATTATTATTATTATTATTATTATTATTATTATTATTTATTCTTATTATTATTATTATTATTATTATTATTATTATTATTATTATTATTATTATTATTATTATTATTATTATTATTATTATTATTATTATTATTATTATTATTATTATTATTATTATTATTATTATTTAAGCTTGTAAAAAAGTTGAAAATTAAATTAATGTTTTCAAAATAATTTATAGATATTGTTTGCACGTATAATTACCTATATTCTAATATAGCGATATTAAGTTGCCGGGGGTGGGGTTACAACTTGCAGAGTGATTCACAGTGGACAGGGGGGTTTTAGCTTCATTTCACTCCCCCACACACCTGGAACTTCTCCATCACATCATAAACCCCTCTAGTTGCCTATTATTCCACCTCTCATTAAATGAGCTTTTAAAAAACACAGGAAGATAAAATACAGTAGTTCCTAAGTATTTTAAATTTTTTTTATCTTAACCCTTTTGTTTAGAGCATTGTGTTTCCCGTGGGAAAGTTAATGAAGGGAAGGTACCAGTGGAGGCATTTAATCGGTAAAAACATATAGTTTGATAATTTCCATGGTGACACTCTCACAGGTGTTGCGTATGACTGTGGTGACGTCATCCAAGATGGCCGCCATTTCACTATAAACAAACTGCCATATCTCGGTAGCTATTTAACCGATTTTCAATATTTTTACCTTGTTGGAAAGGTAATTTTAAGATACAAAAGAAATTTTCATGGCATGTATTGCGGAAAACCAATATTTTGGTTGATACCTGATTTTAAGCTTGATTGTTTTAGCCCGATTTTTTACGTTTTTTGCACTGTCATGCTGCGTGGTCATTAGGGTGGAACGAAAAAAGTTATATATTTTTTTCCTAAATGACAGCGGTGGAAAGTTGCCTTCGATATGGTACTCAAATTTAAGATGCAAAATGACAGGCAGCAGGTCCAAGAGGTTTGACAGTGAGCTTCTTGCGAATCGGGCCTTTCTGGCCTACCATGAGTAGCCACTGGGGGTACTCACATTTAATGTAATAGCGCCGTAAATGTACGGTGGTGCATGCGAATCAATAAAAATTTGTCAACCTAAATAAACTTGTCGTTGCGCTAAGCCGGTCACCATTTATAATTCTTTTACTTCATAATGACGAAACAATTTAACGTAGTCACTCACAGCTGGTGCCTTTCGATACGCATGCATCGCCAGCTTAGCTCATTTCTTCATTTGTCGTCAGAGTCGAAGCTGTAACAGGCAGCCGCAGCTTCTATTAGTTTGACCATTTATTTGATTTGCGTTGGTCTTATAATGACATCGCCTGGTCAAGGCGCCTAAATAGCGACGCCTGGCGCCCGTCGGCCTCATCGTCTAAAGACCAGTAAAACCGGAAAGCTGTGGCGCCATTTTACCAGCGACGGCAGAAAGACGCCAGCTTGCTCTTACTTATGAAATATAATGAAAAGCTTTCTTTCGTTAAGACATCTCTGGAAATTAAAACACTGGGCGTAAAGCTGCGAGATCATTTTCTTTTAAAGCCGACCGAGTTGGGCGAAATGCTTTTGTTCCTAGCATCATGGGTCGGACAATAGTTCATTTTGGGAGACCATTATTTAGTGGTGTCTTTAAACCGCAAAGGGCGAAAAATGACAAGTACAAATTAAAATTAAATTTATTCCAAGAAAATGCCAAGAAAAAAGTGGGATATTACAGCCTGCAAATGCAAAGATTTTCTACATGCAATTGTAAAATTCCGAAAAAGTGCCTTAGAAAGGGTAATTGTTTCTTATTGACCAACGAAATGAGAGAAAAATGATCATGAGTTCCGTTGATATTGTGGCTACCAGAAAAAAGAAAGAGAAATGTTAAGATATATTAGGTATAAAGAAACTGATTCAACAAATAAATTAAGTGGACGATAATTTGGGAAATAAAGAAGATGGAGCTGGAGAAGTATCTACATTGGCTATTGAAAATTGCAGTGATGTGGATGTTCACATGACTGCAATTTTCAATAGGCACTTTTCGGAATTTTTCACAATTGCATGTAGAAAAATCTTTGCATTTGCAGGCTGCAATATCAGACAACTTTTTTTTGGCATTTTCTTGGAATAAATTTAATTTTAATTTACACTTGTTGTCATTTTTTCGCCCTTTACATAGTTTTAAAAGATTTCTGTACTTCTCATAATAGTCTCTAAATAATTTCATAATCCGATTATGCGATACTATAGGAATAAAAGCTCTATTTCATAACTCGGTCAGCTTTAAAGAAATGATCTCACCTATTTCACCCAGTGTTTTAATTTCAGAGGCATGTCTTAACCCCAAGAAAAACTTCATTATGTCTTCATAAGTAGGTAAAACAATGTCTTTTAGCCGTCTTGGGGCACCAAAAACAATACAACTCACAGTTTTTCTAGTCTTTAAAACTGATGAAGTTGACGGAGTAGACGTCATATTTTAGGCTGTAAAGATTCAAACGATGGCATTATAAGATTAACATAAATCAAATAAATAATTAAACAATAAAACACGTACTACCGATACTAAAGCTCGACTCACAATGATGACAAATGAGAAATGAAACAAGCTGGCAATTAGTTATGCATGCGTATCAGAAAAGCGCGAAACAGTGGTGGGGGAGTTAAAAGTGTTTCGTGCATTATGAAAATATTAAAGAATTATAAATGGAAATTGTTGTAGCAATAGAACAAGTTTATCTAGGTTGACCAAATTTTTGTGGTTACATGTATGCACTAAAACGTACATTTTACGTACTATTACATTAAATATTAGTACCCCCAGTGGCAACTGTAATTCCTCTCATGGTATTAGAAAATTGTTACATATTTTCAAAAAACCATTACAATCAAACCTCTTGGGGCACCGGTAATAATTGTCGTACATCTCCCAAATTTTAAGGGTAAAGCATACATATCAAAAGGCAACTTTTCCGCACTATTACGTTTGGAAAAAAATATATCACTTTTTTCGTTCCACCCTAGTGGTCATGTTGTTTGGTATGTAATAGAGATAGACCGAATATTCATATTTGTATTCGAGAATATTTACCTATTTTTATTATTCGTATTCATATTCGAAAATTTTATCCGAATTTAAAACGAATAGTTCATATTATCGCAAAAATCATTTGCCACACGTTAATACTAGAGTTGCCACCTAGTATATTTATTTTCGTCAGTTAAATCCCTGTTTAGACAGTTTATTTATAGCTTTAGTGTAGTGAAGGTTATTATCGGTGATATTCTGTTGCGCACTATTCAAACTGGAATATTATAATAATTGCAAATACATCTAGTTTGGTTTGGGTTTTTTTCAATGTCATATCTGATGAAAATGCTAAGTGCAAACTTTGTAGCATAAATTATTCCCGAAAAGGGGAGTAACATCAAGTCTCAGAAACCATCTAAAAATTAAAGATTTATCGGTTAGATAGTGACCGATATAAGACAGTTTGCTTATATTGCAATGGAGGCCATCTTGGATAACGTAACCACAGACATACGCAACACCTGTGAGAGTGTCACCATGAAAATTATTGAGCTACATATATATTAAGATGAAATGACACCTCTGGTTCCTTTGCTACATTAACTTTGCTACGGGGCGACGTTTTTTTACATTGTGCTCCCGGACTAATGCGAAAATCTGTTCATATTGAAGAGTATTTTATTACCCGCATTGTAATAATGAATAATTATTATAATCATCATCATCATCATCATCATCATCATCATCATCATCATCATCATCATCATCATCATCATCATCATCATCAACCAGCTTCTTTCCCCATACTGAGGGTAAGGTATGTCACATGCACTGGAAACAAGCCTTACCGCCCCCTTTATACCCTTAAGTGAGAACTCGTTGCAGTCAGAAAAATCCACCCTAGGGCTTCACGGAACCACGACGGACCTTAACTATGGCATCTCGTCAATGTAGGGTTTATCCTTTTTCCCAGGTGGGACACAACCATACCCCCTCGCAAAACCCCGCCATTCACTTTTCTTCTTCTTTTCCTCTACCAAACTCACATTCCTCTCTTCCAGGCATTTCTTTACCGACTCAATCCATTCTTTCTTCGGTCTCCCAGCCGGTCGATTCCCAGCACACTCACCACTATATATCTGCTTAACCAACCGACTATCATCCATCCTTTCCACATGACCAAACCATCTCAATGTACTTTCATTTATTTTCTCATTTACTCCTTTCTTCATACCACACAACTTCCTAATACGTTCATTCCTCATTTTATCAATTCTTCTCACATCTAACACGCCTTTTAATATTGTCCATTTGAACACATTGTACTTTTGATCTATACCTTTTATTCATTCCAGACCATAGTTTAACTACTATACATTAACACAGGTAACAACATACCCTCATGTAAGATACTAGCGGACTCAAGACTTAGTCTCTTTCCATTCAACAAGTACTTAATTGCACCATCCTACCATTCACTAACTTCCTACTACACTCTGTATTATCTGTTCCCTTTTCATCCAACATCTATCCTAAATATTTAAACTCACACACTTGTTCTAGTTATTCACCATCCAACATAACTTCACATCGACGACTGTCCTCACTCACAACCATAACCTACTCTTATCTACGTTTACTTTCAAACCCCTCCTTTTACACACCCTGCCAAATCCCTCTACCAATCCTCTCGAACTCTCTTCAGATTCGCCACACAAAACCAAATCATCCCCATATAATACGTAGGGCATCTTCCACCCTCTTCCATTCTCCATCATTTTAACACCTTCGCCTGCCACCCCCACCTCTAATTCTTTCATAACCCCATCCATATATAAATTGAATAACCAAGGAGATATAACAAATCCCTGCCTCACTCCGCTTTTAATATTAAACCGATCACTTTCAATTACATTTATTCTTACACACGCTTCACTATCGTCATACATACTTTTGATTCCATCCAGAAGTCTACCACCCACACCATATATCACTAACACCTGCCATAGAGCTTCCCTATTAACCCTATCATACGCCTGTTGTAAATCCATAAAACCTAAATACAATTTATTCTTCTCTCACATTTTCACAATCTCATTTTCAATATATAGATTTGATCCACACATTCTTTACCACTTATAAACGCACCTTGTTCTTCAGTCTTCACCAATCATTCCCTCAGTCACTCAGCGCACTCTTTCGACCAAAATACCAGCATATATCTTCACTACAACACTCAATAAACTAATTCCCCTGTAATGCCTACAGTTACCCTTATCCCCATTACCCTTATATAAGGGTACTATTACTGTTCTCCTCCAATCCCGCGGGACTATACCCTCCATAAAAGCTTTGTTACACAACTTCCTAATCCACACAATCACCATCTCGCCTCTGTTCCTGATCATTTCACCAGTAATTTCATCTATACCTGCAGATTCACTATCACCTCTTCATTACTATCAATGGTATGCAGATTTTGGAAGTGTTCCCTCCACACTCTCCTCACATCCATTTCATCATTTACGAAAGCACTATCCCTATTTATTACACTAAGCAGATTCCCCTTATTCTAATTCTTAACCTTTCGCGGTTCCTTCCAGAAGAGCTTCCTATTCCCTTGTAGGTCCCAATTCATCATCCTTCCAAACTGTTCATTTACCTCTTTTTTCCTCCTACGTATACATCTTTTGGTATTCCTTTTTTTCTCCTTATATAATTCCAAACATCTTTCTTTATATGTATATTATTTATTATTACATTACTTTAATTTAAAAACAGACCCATGGAACTCAAAGTTGATTTCTTGTTAAAAAAAAAAAAAAAAAAAAGTTAAAAACCTCTACACTAATGCATATATAATTAGTTGCGGCTTAAACCTCCCCCTCCAACCCTACCAATATCAACCCCAAGAGGTTATGGAAGCGGCTTTAATATCGTTATTTGATACCTTTAACGAACATTTAATATCCAAAAACTTTAACTTATTCTTTTGAAAGGCACATTAAATTATTTATTTAGAACTTCCCAAACAAAATTAACAATTTAAATTAAATTTTAGAATACAATGAAAGAACAGTTAAATATTTATTTATATATATAGTATATATATATATATATATATATAGCATATAGATATATATAAGAGTATATATATATAAGGCAGCAGGCATATAAGCAGCAGCATAGCAAGGCAGCAGCAGCAGCGCGCAGCATGGCGCAGGCATATATATATATATATATATATATATATATATATAAGGCGTTTTCGATTAAGGCTATATATATATATTCAGTTATAAT